>APFE031425281.1:251637-348289 GCA_000404065.3 Pinus taeda
CGCCAAATTGTGGGCCCCGTTTTTGGGTAAGTTGGTACATCAACTTCCCGGGGTCGCGAATTGGTTGTATTATCTCTGTTTGACATGCATGATAGCCCATTGGAAAGATCTCTCCGAGGACTACAACAAAAAAGACGATTTTTTCACAGAACAATCGTTGTGGTAGAGTTCCCAAAAAGTATCGTTTAGGGCCTCAAAACGGCTCCAGAAGTTTAGGACACGAAAAACTGCTAAAAATAGTAAATTGTGCTATAATTAAGGAAACCGAAAAATCTAAAAGAAGCACTAGAGGGGATCCAAGTGGAATTAGTGGGTGGCCACCAATATCCACCTAGATCAACCTAGTAATAAAGCATAAAACTCCATCTACAGAAGCATCACCGTAAGCATGAGAACTGATATGAATAGTGGTACTAGAGGGATGAGTACACCCAGGTATACTAGCCCCCGAAAGGAAAAGGGACCTCCAAGGTATGATTTCCCTTTATACATAGAATTATTCCAAGGTGGATAAGTACTTCAAAAACCATTGTTGCCCCTAGCTTGGCTAGAAGTGACAATGGACTCTCCAAACATGTTCCTAGAAGTAAAAATACCCATGTTAATTATGGGAATCATAAGTTGAGATGAGATAATATTGAATGTATCAAATCGCATAGATTGAACAATATTTACCCCTAATCAAAACATGGAGCTAGAGGGAGCCATAGACATAGACAAATGTGAAAAAATTGTCAAGGTTACATACGTAACTGGTGGAATTCCCCAAGAATAAATGAGAGATTTAGTATAAGGTATGGATCCAACCACACTAAGTAGTGGTAAAGATGGCATAGTAACAGATACTACTGATGCAAAGGGTAAAGAGGGACCTATCTCCCGCACAGAAGAAGAAGTGTTATCACCAAACATGTTATATGAAAACAAGGGAAAGGGGTCACTAAGGTGAGCTCTCAGCTACAATAAAACCAAGCCGAGAGGGTCAATCAAAGGTGGATTTTTGTGTGGTAAGTAAGTAATCGTGTCAACCTCCTCATTGGTAACATGATCCCCTCCCTAGGACCAAGATGATCCACCCTAATCTAAATATCATCTGAGTTCCTTGTTACCAGAGTTAACCTGTCTACATAGTGATGGGCCTTCCTATACTAAAGGCTTAAAATTCTATGAAAATGTGAATAATTTTGAACAACCATCGTGAATATGTATTTTTTAACTAATTAAGCTAATTCTAGAAACCCTTATGGCCAAACTATGAGGTGGACCAAATAACACATTCTAAGAGAGACCTAAATCATGAGCACATACAAGGTAGAGGGATAGACAAGGGATCTTCACTCTCCCAGACTTTGGTTGATTAGGGTGTAGGTCAATAGTGAAGACATGGTTGGAGAAGTTACACTAGTGACCTCCTTATTGGATCTTACACTTAGAACGAAGTGCTCTAACTCAAATATGGCCATGGAGAACCCCCACAGGAGAGGCAAGTGAGTTTGATAAATTTCTACCCCAGGATGGTGATGATCTACCAAGTCTATACTCCACAATAGGTAGCCTTAAAACACTAATACTACACTACAAGTCTTAACAAAGAGACTTCAACCCTTCTTATCCCCTTCTCTGGTTAAAGATTCCCTCATATCAATATACATAAACAAGGAAGGATTGGTTTTCAAAGTTTTGCACTATATGGAATACCTAAGAATGATTAAGGAAACACATGAGTATGTCGACCCTCTATTGCTTGAAACCCATGTGCTCGTTTACCTTTAGCGCAACTTGATGTGGGGGGATGTTGAAGGTGAGAATATGAACTCCTAAAAGATGATCAAAGACAATTCTTAACTAGCGCTACACTTCTGCAATGCTAGTGCGACCCTTATACCTCAGGCATGACCCATGGCATGACCTTTCTATCTCAGGCATGACCCTTCTATCTCACCACAACCATTTTGCTCTTGGCACGACCCACAACATGACATTTCTATCTCAGTCATGACCCTCCAGTCTCAGCGCGACCCTTCTATGATTGGTGGTTTTTTTACAAAACTTGGAAAATCATGGTCAAACTCCTTAATATCATTGCCACGGATCACTTTCAATCCATCTGTGATTGATGGTGGATTTCCTTGCAGGACTTTTCTCACAGTGGAGTGATTTTATTCCTCATTGATTTCCTTCAATGATTTCCAAACGCTGCAAGTCGTTTTTTCCTCCAGTCATGTAGTCTCAATTCAATCATGATTTTCAATCACACTAACTGATATAGAATTTCGATTGATTGGCTTCACTTCCACTATGGATGGGTTCCTTTCCTTTGAATTTACCTATGCATTTAAGTACATTAATGCCAATCCGCAACACATTTTCCTGGAAATCTATTGTAAATCACATTCATGCTTTGACATACTTTAATCCCCTTCACTATAATTTCCTACATCTATAAATTGTCTTCAACCCAATGCATTATCAATTCTTGCACTCATATTTCCATCATAGACCATGTATACTTTCTAGGCTATACAAGAATTAACTCAGCCACTCGTTAACATCTCTACATAAACAAAGACATTACTTATTTACAAAATTATGTAATATGTTTTCCTATTAATAAAATTCATATATACAATATGCTAGGCCCGATTTACATTAGTTGGCCTCTTATCAGCTTTTGTAGGTCTACTTAGCCTCACTCTTCTCTCTATCACGCCTCTACCTCTACATGCCCCTGAGGCTTACAATTATAGGAACAATTACATAGTTATGGATCATTTTGGTTCCTATTTCTTCTCCATAGATCTCTCAACTAGTCCCTAAAATCTCTGAATGATCCCTTGAGGATCTCAACAACAATTCTATATCTAAATTCTGCCTTTATGAGAAGATTATACCAAATTTCTCAATCCACTTTTAACTCAACTAATTTCCTATTCTAGTATCTCCTAATATCCAAGATTTTTATGACATCTTCATAAGTCTAACATCTCTCATATTCTCACATAATTGATAAAATTTACATTTAAAACCTCACACACATATTTCTCACTCAAGTTATTAAAAATATACAAAATTTCCTATTAAGAAATCAAAAATATCAAATCCCCTAAGTCAATCAAGTATACAATGATTTTCTTGAGCAAGAAGCTCCTACATCAGACTTCCACAACAGAAAAAAAAGTTTCATAGACTCTTGTCTATGAGGTCTATCGCTTTCCTGTAGTAATGTGATAGCTACAAGTCTTAATGACTTGCTACCTCTAGGATCCCAAACTTTGTTTTGGTGTTGGTCCTTCAGTATTTCATCTTCATGCTGTTGTGCTTTTGTTCTTGTCATCTTTCTTTCTCCTACTCTCCAAATTTTATGTTGTAGCATTCCTTTCATGCTGCTGATCATGTCTATTATCATCATTTTATTTCTACTACTATTTATCTCCTTCACATTCATGTACCTTTTGCTGGGTACTTTCATCAGAAACTTCTTTAATTTCTTAATTTCAACATTTTTAATAATAATCATTTTGTTGAAAATTACTTATAAGAATTTTAAAATTCTTATTTTCCTCTTCATCATAGTTCATTTCATAAAAATTTAAGACATTCAAATGTATTCTTCCCTGCTGATTTAAAACGATTTTAAAGTTTTTGCTGCTCATAATTTTTTGTAAATTATCTTCATTTGTAACACTATTGTGTGGTCCTACAATCTGAGGTTCTTTCTTTGACTCAGGTTCTTCCAGAAAATCTATTTCAGCATTATACCTCTCAAGCATAGCATATGAATTATTTACTTCATTTGTGCTTAGAATGAAATTCAGATTTTGTTCTTCTTCCTCTCCCTCTGTCTCCATATCAGCTGTAGATGGTTTTCCTGCACCTATAAAAAAATCTTTACAAAAATTATCAGAATTTAAAATATAAGGCTCTCTGGCCTCATTTGATTTTCATACATCAAATCTCTTCCAACATCTTTACCATTCTCTCCAAAGATCCTTCTTTGTTCTGGTTCACATATATGATCACCCTTTACCTTTATTTCCTTCTCTAATTGAGCTGAAAACTCAACTTCATGGAATAAAAAACAATCATCCCACTTTCCCTCATGTTCAAAAAGAACTTTTTCTTAACCATAATTTCTTTCTGGAACTTTACTATGGTCATTAGTTGTCACAATTTTATTCTCCTTCGTAGCAACAAACTCATCATTTGGTATTGTACTCACATACATAAACAAGCTATCAATTTTAAAAATACAAGACCTTTCAGCCTTGTGTGATGCTTCAAGCACTAATCTTTCATAATGGACTTTTTGGGTTTCAGCAAAGCTTCTTGGTTGTGACTCAATTCCTTTGAGTCTCTCCTTCTCCAACAAAGCAATATGTTTTTATTCAAGTTCTCTAAACTTTTTTATCAACTTGGCATTCCATTTTTTTTGCAATAGGTTCCATTTGACCCTTTCCTCATTTGCCATCTGTATGTTTGGTATTCACTCTCTTTCTCTTGTATCCATTCCTTGAGCATATCCAACTGTGCTCTTATCACTTCAAGACGTATCTCACACTCTTCATTACTCATATTACCTTTATGGCATTCATTTGTATCTTTTCTATGATCCTCCATGATCATTTTGTTCATGAGCTCATCCATTCTCATCTTGGTGATCTGCAATTCTCCTTTGCTACTAAATACCCTATCAAGCTTCCTTTTTACGCTTGATATCTTCATGGGTATTCTCTCTTGGATCACTCTCTTCAAGCTTCTAGAGATTCACTGCTCTTTTGTACTCAATCACCTCTCTCCTTTCTTCCAAGCTCTAGTTGGATAGGTTCATCATCATCAAAATTTTATTTCTCTCGCTACAATCATTAAAACATCCTCGTACTGTTACTCGTAATCAGTAATTCATCAATAATTAATAAGAATACCATACCCCCAATCTTTGTTGCATATGTTGCTGCTATTGTTTCCTCTTCTGTTGATTCTACTTTTACTATTGTAGTCATCAATGCTCTTTATACCTCAAAACAATCTTCTCAATTTGTCTTTAATGAAAATCTGATCTACGTTCTCTCAAAGTAGATTTTCCTTCGATCTATCTTCATTGTTTCTTGAAGCTTAAATCATGTAATCATCAGTCTTCCAAATTCAATAATAGAACAATATTTACCTCAATCAAATTCCAAATTTTATTTATACAACAAATCAACCCCCTCATCAACTCAAAGGCGAAAGACATGATAGCTGAAGCAAAGACCAAGATCACATGCCTTGTTTCCACACTAACGTTGGCTATGCACTGACAGCCTGCTTTATAAAGCTTCTCTGCACGCCTAAGGGTGCGTTAGTGACCCTACTAACTCTAGTTGCTAGTTCATGAACAACATTAGTGGATCTTAATGAAGTTCTAAGGCTCAAAGGAGCGAATTAACTCATAAATGTCTAGATATTTGCTATAAATCTACTCAAGAAAAGCAAGGAAACATCTCAAGTTCGACCTATTTGGGGGATTTCTAAATCCTAATGAAGGAGGCAAATGGGAAAGAGCTGAAAAGAATGGCCACTTCATTGCTTTTACCATAAGGAACTCATGGAGGAACTTGGCAACCCTAACTCAATTGCTACATAAGCAAAGCTAGGGATATGGTGATAGACGTTAGATCATTTGAAAGGACAGCATACTTGATTGTTGAGCATTGTCTAAAATCATAAGAAGTTGGTAAGAAGAGAGAGAGAGAGAGAGAGAAGATGGAGGGGTAAGGGAAGGCTGATGCAACAGATGGTTTTAATCACCCTTCTGACATTAATATAGAATTAAAGTTGTACTGTCTACTCTGTGGTGTTGGTACCATCATTCATTCATTTTTTTTCCAATACCTTTTAGCATGAGTAGCTTAGTTATGTGTAACTATATGTTCTTTTATGTATTCATGTATTTGTTATCAGAGTTGTATGTTGTGATTATGCTTGTCTCTTCTATGTGCAGGACTTGATCTGGAGCCAGCTCAGGGGACTTCCACCTAGCTACATTGCGCTCTCTAGCAAATATACACGGAGGCTTGAGGTAATCTATTTGTGCTACTTTGATAGTTAGTTATTGTTTATGTACATGCATGTAACTTTGTGAAGGTTGCAAATAAACTTATACTTTGTCAAAGGTCTCAGGAAGACCTTTAAGGGTATCTCCATTCTCCATACACCATGCATTTTATCCTATAGCAGAATTGGTGAATTCGCTGGGGACTATAAATCTAGTTTCCAGATTACCAGGACAGTTCTCGGTTTCCTCCTCCTTCTAAGACCTCCCTATGCTTATGCATTCCCTTTCTGACCCACCACCTTATTTATTCTGCCTACATATATTCATCATGGAAATCTCATTCAAGAAGCCCTATTTTGAACTGTTTTCCCACACTAACAGGTTAGAAGACTACACAGTGCTTTATAAAGCACTATGTCTGCACACACAGAGCATTAGTGGACCCAGTAACTCTCTGTGGCCACTGCTACAGAGCGTTAATCTCCCAAAATCTTGTTTTCCAGTTGTGTCTACAAACTTAAGGGGATAGGAAGCCTGCTCATGGACTGAAAGAGGGTCTGCAATTGCATTTTGTTAGCAATATCAGTGTCCTAAAAGGAATTTTTTTTTTTAAGGAAGTAAGTTTTTTCCTTCTTAACAACATTTTTTATGAAAAAAGATGCACATTTTTAATTCATTCTTCTATTTAGCTGGTTAAAAGCTGCTTTATTTTGGTTTCAAGTAGTTGTTAGGAAAGAATTGGAAAGATTTTTGTTGGTTATGCATGTGTTATAATGACTAAGATGCATGGAACAAATATGAATATGTGAAAGACTCTCACCTGTAGAATACAACTTGTTTTCATCGAATTGAATATTTTTTAAAGCATTGTCTTGGGCATGATTTTGAGTCAAAATCCCATCACATTTCATACGTCAACTCCCCTACTGAAGACAATAAAAAAGTACACAATAAATTTACCTAAAATCAATCAGTAACTCATTATTGAGGAAACAAACATTAGTTCAGGCTAGGATCTTGGGATAGGCAGTGTGAGTAAACTGCCCAAGATCGAACACCACAACTAGTGTCAATTAAGGAGTGAAAATTCCTTCTGCACTCATACTACTAGGACCACTCCAGTCAAAGTGGAGTTGAATACGAGACAACATCGGACTATAAGTGAAGATAGCTTGCCTTTGATTGTAAATCCTTTGGGTATTCTGTGTATTGGGGATCCCTTCGGGGACTTTGGAGCTGAGTCAGGGACTCACGTATCCTGCCCACACAGTGTACTGTCTGCGACTATGTCCCCTCCGGTAGTGTCTGTGATTTGAGGTATCCTTAGTGGCCAAGCTTTTAGGGACTTACACAAGGTGACTGGGGCAGGCTGCCCTAGTACCTGACATAGATGGACCTACTCTGTCTTCAGTTTTTGGGAGGTTGCTTGTCTTCACGAGAGTACTCGGCCCCTCAATTTGAGGTTCGGACGAAGCTCTAGAGTAACCGTAATTGTACATTTGGCCAGCCTTGTCTATTATTCATTGTGATACTGGGTTTCATCTCCAGTGATGGGTGCTTATTAGATAGGGTCATTTCCCTCTGTTTGTTGATTGATAAACTTATTGTATTTTTTATATTTTTTAGGTACCTGTGTGCTATCATCAAGAATTTAACAAATATCATGATAAAAATTAACAGTCACCGTAGCTACATTCGGCACTCGTCATCAATCTAGAAGATTGTTAGGACTTCCTCCACTCATTTTGGAAGATCTGTCGAGCTCTAGTGAATTGGATTCCCCATCTTTAGGGAATTAGTCTCCTAGATCTCACATGGAATCTATTTAGACAACCGACGATTTAATTTTGTCAAAGGATTTCTTTACCGAAGAATTTCTTCCTCCCTTTAACCCTTTTCTCATGAATCTATTGGACCCACTCTTGGTTCCCATGGCACCTATACTCCCTCTCTCTTTAGAAGGAACATTTCCATCCATCCCGTCGACAACTAACAGGTCGTAGAACTTTGTGGACACTTTTGGTCCTTCATCACTTCCCCAGTTGACAGTCGCCATCACACCGTTGATGCGAATGTCGCTATCCCACTTGTCCCTAGTACAACAACTCACATGACACCCTCCATGAGTGGAACCCAGCCAATCTCAGGTTCCACCCCTTTAGTGTCAAACTATATACCTTCAACAAGTGCTACATATAACGCTCCTTATAACCCCTAATATAGCACTATTATTGTGGTTCCAGTCCGCCAACAATATGGTCGACAGCCATTGTATAGGTCAATCCCCCAAATTCAAGTATCTTGGGGCATTCCCAATATGCACATATCGGTCGAGAATGTAAGAGCTCCCCCCCCCATTCTCAGGCATGCATGGTCAGTCATTGATTGACATGAGCATTCCTTATGTCAATCAAGGACATATGGTTAGTTCTATGGCCGGTGAGAATCCTCAAGGAGGTCCCAAGCAATCCACCAGGGCACCCTACTCACAAATTCAGATGAGTCAAGGGGGCATTGCTTTTCCTGGGGGAAATTCTATACCCCATCATCATATTCTCCATGGAAATCCACACTACAATGCCATACCCCAAGCCAACTACTATACCATGCAACCTATGTATAATATTGGGACTCAAATGATGGGAGGACCATAAGGTTCCTCAAGTCATATGTCATCGCGTTGGTCCAAGTCAGGGGCACCACACAATCTACCTTTCTTCGCAACGTTGGATATCCTCGAATTGTACAAACTTACAAATGACCCCATCTATCATAACTTACAATGGCCATGAAACCCACATAAAATACCAACAGACATCCCCAAGTTCAATGGGAAATAAGGTGAGGATCCAGGCACTCATATCACCACCTACCATATTTGGAGTGTTTCTAAGTCCATGGTCGATGATACTATCTGGTTACATATTTTTCCCCACACCCTCACTAGCAATGCAGTTAAGTGGTACATTGAGTTACCACCCATGTCAGTAAATACCCTCGATGCTCTGGCAATAGAATTCTTAAAGCAATTATAGATACCCATCCGCTATGAGACTGGGATAGAGCTCCTCACTTCATTATGTTAGGATACTACCACCCACATCTCTGATCATATACATGAATGGAGACATAGGTGGAGGTTAGTCAAAGCTCCTCTCCCAGACTATCTCTTAGTGGAATAGTTCTGCAAGTCCCCACGCCCTCAAATCGCTAAGCATGTCGCCTTAGGTGGTGCAATCATAGAAGACTAATCCATACATTGTGCCTAGCACTTAGATATGATATATTAACAGTATGGCACTCTTTACAACGTAATCCCCAATGCCCCTCGCAACTCCAATGCTTCCACTACTTAGCACCCTAGAGTGCACACTGATGGGATTATTGGCACAACCTCTGGGACTGGTGTAAAACAACTCAGCGATCACATTGCCCAGATGTTAGTGGAACCCTCTACCAAATCAACTGCTCTTCCTACCACTATGATAAATTCTATGTAGTATACACAAAATCTCGATGGTAAGAACAAGAAGAATAAGAAAAAGACCATCCCTTATGAAGAGCAGACAACGAAGCACTATAACCCAAAGCAAAATGTTGATGCGCCGTCTGATGATGGAAAGGATAAACCTACTAGATTCCCTTGCAAAATATGTGTTGAAGACCACATGACATATATATGTCCGCGTCTTCAGGAATGCACAAATTTCATTACTCATAAGGATACTAGTAGGACCACCACTATCCTCAATAATCCTTTCCTCGCTTACCAACAACAACACCTTATTGCAAACCAACCCCAACCCCTGCAAGGGGGCAATGGTGGTTCAAAACATCCTTCAGGTGGTGAAGGACACTCTACCATTTACACCTTTGAAACGATAGATCTACAAACCACAGCTAAATCTTATGGAGCTCCTATCACTCATGCGAAGGAACCTTCCTCAAGTTAAAACCCACCCCCACCTGACGATTTGCATATCAAAAGGCCAGTTTCTGACCTTGTGATTCACCCCCCTAAATGGGCACTTTGACATATAACGCACAATACATCTGCACGTGCCGCCCAAAACTACAACATTGTAGAAGACTTGGCACAAGTTCCGCCTACTATGTTGGCACTCGAAGTATTACAAATATGTCCAATAGAAAGGAAACCTTTGCTTTCGGCAATTGGTGGTATCGACCCACAAGATTCCACACTTGCAATTTTCAACATGGAAAAGTGTAAACCTCCCCTTTCCCACTAGCTTGCATTTCAAGTACAAATTTTTTCGAAAGGTAAAGGTATACATAGAACTGTCATCAGCAAAGGTGCTTCTACCTACGTCATGTTAGCTTCATGTTGGCTTGCTTTGGGTTCTCCAACCCTATCCCCACTGTCAAATTCCGTTAAATCTTTCAACAGCCACACTTTCATCCCAAAAGGTTACGTAACTAGCTATCCCATCACCTTGAGTGCAAAAATGGTAATGGCAGATATTGATGTCGTGGACCATAAACTCGACTATAATATGCTTCTGGGATGCACTTGGACTTATGTGATGAAGGAAGTTGTGTATTTAGCCTTTGGTATCATCCACTTTCCCATGGATGGAAAGATAGTCACAGTGGACTAGTTGTCCTTTTGCACCCCAGATTACTCTCCATTAACTAGCAGCTTTGTACCCTTAGTGGGTGGTGTACTTGACTCTTATGTCAGTATCAGTACTAGTCTACTAAAGGCTTCTTCTCTGATGGGTTTTTTCCCTCTTTAGCCACCCAAGGTTTCATAGACAATCAACATGCTTTCATCCATTCCTCATGAATAGACCGATCCATGGATCCTACCAGCTCCTTCAGACATTGACACTTACGGAGAAAAAATGATGTTGTCACTAGCTGAATTGGCCTACCAAGCCATTCATCTGCATCCAAATCTCTAGTCTCTTTGGTTACGGCCAACGATACCACTGCCCCTCCCATAATGGCTCCTTCTTTTGATCCACTCAATCAAATCCTACCTACGAATGAAGCTATTAGAGAAATCATGAGTTTAGAAGAGCGATCTTGGGAGGACTCGCACCATCATGTTTTGATATTTGATTCGGACATGATGCCTCTTCAAATTCTGTCACCTGACGCACATGAAATCATTTCCTCACCATATACGACTATCCAAACTTCGGACTCAGAAGGAAACAGGGGCAATATTTCAAAAACATTGCACATCGATATTTTTGTCATGAGAGACATCATGGAAAAAGTACAGATTGGAGCCAATCACAATCCTAACAAAATTGTGAGCTTCACCTACCCTTTTAAGGATTTCCGCAATGTTTTCCCTTGGTTTTATGAGGAAATGCATGGCGTCGACCCATCCATTGTCAAGCATGAGATCAAGAAGGATCAGACATTCTTTTTATGGTATTTTTCTTTCTCGTTAATCAGAAAAATCCTTGTGTCTCCTTCTTCAGACTCATTAAACTACCATGAAGAAGATAAGTGTTCTTTTTATGGTATTTTTCTTGCTCGTTTAGTTGAATAACCTCGAGTCTCATTCTTTGGGCTCGTTAAACTACTACAAAGAATATTTGAGCATGTTCTTTTTTGGGACTTTTTCTTTCTCTTAAATCAAAAAATCCTTGAGCTTGTCATTGCTGGGATCGTTACATACATATAACGATGGTCTGAGAAACTCTTTTTTGCTCTTTTTCTAGCTCATTAAACTAAAAAATATCATTAGAGCATTCTTTTTAGGCACCTTTTTCTTGCTCGTAAAACTGAAAAAAATCCTGAGTTTTTCCTTTAGGCTCATTAAAAATTTATAAAGATGACCCAAGCATTCTTTTAGGTACTTTTCTCACTTGTTAAACTTAAAAATCCTAAGTTTTTGTCACCGGGCTCATTAAACATCTACGACAACAACAAGAGCACTTGCTTTTTTGGGACCATTTCTTTCTCTTAAATCGAAAAATCCCTGAGTTTTTCCCCTTCTTGGGGCTCGTTAAATCTACGAAGAAGGAATGGACAGTTCTTTTACCTGTTTTTCCTTGCTCAATAAACTGAAAAAGATACCTTGAGTTTTCTTCATTTGACTCATTAAAATTTGATGAAAGTATTGAGTTTGTAGTCACTTGACTCATTAAAAATCCATGTCGAAAAATGAGTTTAGTCTGTCTCCTTGTACTTCTATTGAACATAGGATTCTCTTTATCCAAATTCAATAGATTAACTTACAGAGAGTAACCGATTCGTGTATACTATTAACCTTTTGTCACAACCGGTTAACAACTCTAAGAAAGGGACCACCATGGAGTCGTTCTTTACAATCTTTTCAAACTCTCTAAATATGAAAAGACCATCGAGTTGTCTAGTCTGGACTCATTAAATTACACAGACAAGATATAGAGTCGCTCTTTTTACGATCCTTTTCTGACTCACAAAACATGAAAAGATCGACGAGTTTGACTATCTAGACTCATTAAACTAATTAGATAGGGCATAGAGTCGCTCCTTTCGTGGTCCTTTTTATACTCTTAAAAAATGAAAAGATTGACGAGTTTACCCATCTAGACTCACTAAACTAATTAGACGGGGAAAGTAGACAATACAACTGCTTTCAGTATTAGAAAGCATGTTTGGTAGCAGTCATGCCCTTGAACATGGAACTCCCTCAGATAAACCTTCCTTGTGATGGCCTCTCAATATGAATCCTACCATCCTATGAGTTTAGCCTAAATAACTCAATGTTCCTGCATCTCTGTATCCTAACACTCTTTGGTGTTCATGAGTCTAGTGGTGCATGGTTAAAATCGTTGTCGTGCCTTCTATTGTTCAAGGGTTAACCTTTTATTTCCTCCATCAACCCATCAAGCATATCCTTTCATCATGCCCTTTGTTGTTTAGACCCAATGGTAAAAGATTCCTCAAAAAACAAATCATTCTTGCCCCGTTCATGTCGATTGATGTAGGACACATTATTGCCTATCTTTTGTCATGTATCTTCCTATCAACTTCAACACATTATCTAGGAAGACAACCCAAAAACACATTCAATGCCTTGGTACTTGCAGGCATCAATGGCAGGTCACCTTGTGTTTGATCAGGGGTTCTCATTATTGGCTCCTGGTTAAGCAATTCTACAAGTGTTCGACGACAAAAACATCTTTCACACTCGTTATATTGTACTATGCATCTTGGAGACCATCACCATTATTGGTGGCCTTCCTTGCGTCTGTTAATGGTCTCCATTATTGACTGGTAATCAGATTATTTCGTGCATGTTTGACATCAATGCATATATTCACATGTATTAATCTATGTTGTTTGGTGAAGTGGAAATCAAGACCTTAGGTAGAGGCTTGCATCACTCAGCCTTGTTTTCTCTCCCGAGTTGCGTATATTGTTTTCTAGAGATAGCTTATCATGATGATTCTATTATGACACCAAATCCACATTGTGATTATCAGCAGCCAGGATCATCATATCTCTTTGGATAAAATTACTCTCACATAGCTACTAAGCATGGGAATGCCCAACTCAAGACATCATCTTAGTAGTTATATATATATGTGTTGTATCAGGTTTCCCGTACCACCCGAAGCTCCAATCCTCTCTCTCTTTTTGTCTAAAAAGGAAATACAGTTAAGTAAAATATTTCAGCCATCATCACAGCCTCTGATCTTGCACTTTAGGGGGCATCTGTTATACAACAAATTGACCCCCTCATCAGCTCAGAGGGGAAAGACATGAAAAATTAAGAAAATACCAAGATCACATGTCTTGTTTCCACACTAACATTGGCTATGCACTGACAAACTTCTTTAAAAATATTCTCTACAAGCCTAAGGGTGCGTTAGTGACCCTACTAACTCTAGTTGCTAGTTCGAGAACATTGTTAGGGGATCCTAATGAAGTTCTAAGGGTTAAAGGAGAGAATTAACTCATAAATATCTAGATATTTTCTCCTAAATCTACTCTACAAAAGCAAGGAAACATCACAAGTTTGGCCTATTTGGGGGATTTCTAAACCCTAATGAAGGAGGCAAATGGGAAAGAGATGAAAATCATGGCAACTTCATTTATTTTACCCTAAGGAACTCATGGAGGAACTTGGAAACCCTACCTCAATTACTACATAAGCAAAGCTAGGGCTATGGTGATAGAGGTGAGATCATTTGAAAGGATAGCATACTTGATTGTTCAACATTGTCTCAAATCATAAGAAGTTGGTAAGAAGAGAGAGATAGAAAGAGAAGTTGGAGGGTAAGGGAAGGCTGGTGCAACAGATGGTTGTAATCACTCTTCCAACATTAATATAGAACTGCAGTTGTACTGTCTACTCCATCATCTTGGTACTATCATTCATTCATTTGTTTGTCCAATACCTTTTAGCATGATTAGCTTAGTTATGTGTAACTAGATGTTCTTTTATGTATTCATGTATTAGTTATCAGAGTTGTATGCTATGAGTATTCTTGTCTCTTCTATGTGCGGGACTTGATCTAGAGCTAGCTCAGGGGACTTCCACCTAACTGCATTGCGCTCTCCAACAAATCTACATGGATGCTTGAGGTAATCTATTTGTCCTAATTTTATAGTTAGTTATTGTTTATGAACATGCATGTAACTTTGTGACAATTACAGATAATCCTACTGTCTTCCAAAGGTCCCAAGAAGACCTTTAAGGGTATCTCCATTCTCCATACACTGTACATTTTATCCTATAGCACTGATTCCTCCTCTTTTCTTCTTTTCTTCTGGTGCACCTATGATTCTCTGAAAGCTTCTTCCTACTTTTCCTTTTCAAATGATGCAACCTTGAAATCTCTATACACAAGACTCTTCTTGCTGATACCAAAATGATGACCTACCAGGTCTATACTCCAAAATCATTAGCCTTAAAACACTAAGGCTACACTACAAGTATGAACAAAGAGACTTCAACCCTTCCTATCCCTCTCTCTCTGATTAAAACTTCCCTCATATCAGTATACATAAAAAAGAAAGGTTTGGTTTTCAGAGTTTTTCACTATATGGAATATCAAAGCATGATTAAGGAAACACACGAGTATGTCAACCCTATATTACTCGAAACCCATGTTCTCATTTACCTTCAGTGAAGCTTGATGTGGGGGAATGTTGAAGTTGAGAAAATGAACTCCTAAACGCCGATCAAAGACAATTTAGAATTGGAGCTATGCTTTTGCAATGCTAATGCAACCCTTCTGACTCAAGCATGACCCAAGGTGCAACCTTTCTATCTCAAGTGAGACCCTTCTATCTCTGCTCGACCTTTCTATTGCTGGCATGACCCACAATGTGACCTTTCTATCTGAGGCATGACCCTTTTGTCTCAGCACAACCGTATTGTGACTGATGGTATTTTTTTTTACAAAACTTGGCAAATCATCGTCAAACTCCTCAACATGATTTCAATTGGATCACTTTCAATCCATCTGCGATCGATGGTGGATTTCCTTACAGGACTTTTCTCACAATGGAGTGATTTTATTCCTCAATGATTTCGTTCAATGATTTGCAAACAAAACAATTTGTTTTTTCCTCTAGTCACGCAGTCTCAATTTAATCATGATTTTTAGTCACTATAACTGATATAGAATGTCCATTGGTGGGCTATTCTTCCATTATGGAGGGATTCCTTTCCTTTTAATCAATATATGCATTTAAGTACGTTAATGCCAATCTGCAACACATTTTCTTGGAAATCTATTGTAAATCACATTCATGCTTTGACATACTTTAATACCCTTCACCATAATTTCCTACATCTATAAATTGTCTTCAACCCAATCCATTATCAATTCTTGCACTCATATTTCCATCATAGACCATATATACTTTCCAGGCTACATAAGAATTAACTCAGCCACTCGTTAACATCTCTACATAAAAAAACGCATTACTCAATTAAAAAAATATGTAATATGCTTTCCTATTAATCAAATTCATATATACAGTATGCCAGGCCCGATTTATATTAGTTGGCCTCTTATCACCTTTTCTAGCTCTACTTAGCCACACTCTTCTCTCTCTCACACCTCTACCTCTACATGCACCATAGGCATACAATTATAGGAAGAATTACATAGTTATTGATCATTTTGGTTCCTAGTTCTTCTCCATAGATCTCTCAACTAGTTCCTAAAATCTCTTAATGATCCCTTGAGGATCTCAACAACAGTTCTATATCTAAATTCTACCTTTATGAGAAGATTATACCAAATCTCTCAATCCACTTTTAACTCAACTAATTTCCTATTCTAGGATTTCCTAATCTCTAAGATTTTTATGAGATCTTCATAAGTCTAACATCTCTCATATTCTCACATATTTGAGAATATTTACATCTAAAACCTCACACACATATTTCTCACTCAAATTAGTTAAAATATACAAAACTTCCTATTAAAAAATAAAAAAACATCAGATCCCCTAAGTCAACCAAATATATAATTATTTTCTTGAGCAGGATGCTCCTGCATTAGATGGGAAGGAAATCCCACTCATCATCACCTATGAAAAGATACCTAGAAAAGGCCACTAGGGATACTACCTATAGCACAATCCCTGTGGGAATAGTACTAAGTAGATTCACAGACAAGGGTAAGGAAACAAATCCCAAAAGCTTGTAAGGGATTCCTCAAATTGAGTCATTCTCTTCCCAAGTAAGTCCCCAAGGCTTAATGAGAAAAATGCTAATAACACCCATCGATATGTGTAAACCATGCCAATAAGACCAATGAAGCAAGGTATATCACTTTGTTGGCCTTAACGTGACCTCATCCATGACCTCTCATTCAAATGGATTCCTAGGAAATGTGAAAAAGCAAGTGGATTTTCCCTTCCTAACATAAGGTGCTAGGTTCTCCTTTGTGGTCTTGGAGTAGTTGACCCCACACCCATATTCCAAAACCGTAGCTTGAGCTACTCTTGGTGTGATACCAGTGAAAACGAAGAAGTCTCAAGTATATTTTGTTATGTGATAATTTTAAGGGTTATTGTTTACTCAATAGGCTAGTGGTGTGCAACTGAGATGATGTGAATAGACTCAATACCTAATCCCTAATGCACTCTATATGAAAATGCAAAATTCTTCTTTTTTTTTTCAATGCATTCTAACTAGAGAAGGGAAGAGATCCTTTTCCTTTCCAAGTGAAAATATAAACCTCACACATACTCAATAATCACTCTTTTGAAATTCACTAATCTTATAACAAAACAAACGAAAAAAAGAATACAAGAAAATAAGTAAAGGAGCGATCAAAAGATAACATCGAGCACTCAAAAGCTATAAAATCGTCTTTACAACCAAAAGATCATAAAAAAAAAAAATCAAAATGTTATGTAGCCAAATCACAAAATAGAAGAAAATATAGATCGATGACTTGAAACTAAGCCTCTTGGAGGGGAAAACCTCCTTTTACATCAAATAATTGAAAAAATCTTGGATGATTCTAATGAAAATACCTCCTTGGTATATATAGGAGTCTAAACAGTCAAAATATAATTAGTGCCTACATAACAATAATAATGTAAGGGCTCAAAAATAACATTAGTGGGCTTCTATGGGGCACACAAATAACAATATGGGGGCTACACTAATATTATAATGAACTAACATGGGCACACCAATAACAATATGGGGGCTCCACTAGTATTAAATGGACCTAAGATGCTCCTCTCCTTCAAAAAAGTATTGTCCTCGGCGCTTGAGTAGTTTTGGATGTTTCTGTATGAAATTCTCATCCTCCCATGTCGAATCTTTAGCAAGTAAGTTATTCCACTTTATGAGATACTCTAAAATTGATCGATTCCATATTTATCAGATTATTGTTTCTATGATTTCTTTAGGATCCAATATGATTTTTCCTTCGTCATCAAGTTTTGGAAATATAATTTGAACTAGGAGATTTTCACTTATAACCTTATTTAATCATGAAGCATGGAAAACTAGGTGTATTCAGGAAGAAGTAGGAAACTCCAATTTATATGCCATAGTACAAATATTTTGCAACACCCTATAAGGGCAATAGTACTTGGGTGATAATTTATTATCCTTCTTAAGTTTCTTGAGAGAAATGTGTTTGTGTGGTTGTAGCCACAAAAAGACAAATCTCCCACATCAAAACTTATTTCACTGCAATGCTAATCTACTGGTTGTTTGATTTGATTCTACGACATCGTTAGGTTATCTTTTAAGAGTTGGAGAACTTGTTGTAGATGCTTGATGTAATCATCCATTGCTTGAACCTAAATTTTTTCTCTTAAAAATTATTTGATGGAAAATGGATGATATCCATAAAGTGCCATAAATGGGGTAATTTTTACTACTGTATGGAAGGAAGTGTTATACCACCATTCTGCTAGAGGTAACCTCTTGACCCATTGTGTTTGTCTATAAAATACAAAATAGCAAAGATATCCCTCCAAACATTTGTTCACTACTCAGTTTGCCCACCAAATTGAGGATGATAAGATAAGATATGAGTTAATTAAGTACCAAGCCAATAAAATAATTTGGTAAAAAAATTTCAAGTGAAAATAATATATTTGTCACTTACATTAATACTTGTGTTTCCATGTAGTTTTTGAACTATTTCCACAAATTCAGAAACGACCCCATTGGCTTTGAAAGGATGATATAGTGCACAAAAGTGTGCATACATGGTAAGTCCATCGACAACCACCATGTTGAAACTCTTTCCTTTGGACTTGGGTAAACATATGATGAAATCCATTGATACCTCCTTCCAACATTGACTTGGAATGGCTAATTGTTCTAAAACACCTGGGTCTTAATTGTCTCCACTTTATTTTTTTGGAAAGTCAAACATTCTTCCACAAATTTTGAATATCAAATTGAAGGCCATCCCCAAAAAAATATTTCTTGACCCTCTGGTAATTTTTTTAAAAATGATGAGTTCCCTCCTATAGGAGAGGTGTGCAATTACAAAAGAACATTTTGTTTGTATTAGGAGTTCATACATAGATATAAGCAATCTTTGCAACATATTGAATCATTTTTCTAAATAATGGTATCATATGCACTAGGATATTGCTACAACTATTGATTGAGAATCAATACCTCTTTGTTCTTATTTCATTCATCCCTTGCTTCAGCTATCCAATCAAGTTGGATAGCAGAGATGGCACAGAGCAATGTTTCCACATTCTCATCCCTTCTTGAGAGTGCATCTATAACAACATTTTGCATCCCTTTTTTGTAGATGATTTCAAAGTCATAACCCAATATATTTTTCATCCATTTTTGCTACTCTTCTAAAGATAATATTTATTCCAAAAATGACTTAAGACTACCATGATATTTTTTTACCTTCAAGTGTGTTTCCATCAGGTAAGGGTGCCATTTCTTTAGAGCATGTAGTATTTCTTACATTTCCTTCTCATAAATTGATTTTTGTAAATACTTTCCCTTCATTGGATGAATTTCAAAAGTAATAGGTCTTCCTTGTTGCATTAAAATAACACCAATGTCATATCTTGAGGCATCACATTCCACAATAAAGGTTTTTGTGAAGTCTAGTGTAGCTAAAACTAGAGGTTGACACGTTGCCTCTTTAATATCTTCAAAGGAATTATTTTCTTTTGGAGTCCAAAAAAATGCATCTTTCTTTAGTAATGTTGTTAGTGGCGCTATTATTTTCCAATAATGCTTAACAAAATTGTGATAATACCTTGTCAACCTGAGAAATCTTCGAAGATTCTTTAAGGTTGTGGGGATTTTCCACTCCTTTATGGCTTCAATTTTTGTTTGGATCTACCTTAACACTGTCATGAGATACAAGCCCACGAGGCATTGGATTAACGGCGAATGGGTGTACTATTAAGGAACTCCTTGCGATAGGTCACCGGTTTAAATCCCCATGCGTGCTTAGGTAGTATTATATAAAAAAAAAACATTGTCATGAGATAAAACAGAGTCTAAATATTCCACTTCCTATTTCCCAAAGAAACATTTGGAGGGTTTTACATATAGTTGTTTGTCCTCCAATATTTTGAGCACCCTATCAGCATGTTAAACATGATATTTTTGGGACTTGTTGTAGATTAGTATATCATCAAAAAATACGAAAACGAATTTTCTAGCGAAGGGTGTGATAATGGAATTCATAAAAAAATTGAAATGTGGAAGGTGCATTAGTAAGGCCAAAAGGCATGAACAAAAAATCATAATGACCTTTACGAGTTCTAAATGCTATTTTTGGAATGTTTTTATCTTAATTCTAATTTGATGATATCCTCAGAGAAGATTCAGCTTCATGAAGTAAATTCCTCCATTTAGTTCCTCCAATAATTCATCAATGGAAGGAATGAGAAATTTATGATTAATAGCAAGCTTATTGAGCTCTATATAATCTGGAAACATCTGCCATGATCCATCCTTCTTGTGCACCAATACTACTAGAGAGGAGAAAGAACTTTGGCTAGGTTGAATTATACTTACCTCTATAATTTTTGCAACCATACATTCAATATCACTTTTTTGGTCATAAGGATATCTATATGGTCTAATTTTTTGAGGAACGCTTCTTAAAATCAAGTGAATAACATGATCATGATAACAAAAAGGTGGGATACCTTTGGGGGTCTCAAATTATTTGGAATAACTATCAAATAATCTTTGGATATCTAGAGAAATGGATGACTTAGATGTTTCAACATCTAGTGAATATAATTGTGCAATTACCCTTTTTTGTTATTTTGTGATACCATTTAATTCAATTTCCTTTCCTTATGAGAAAAAAATCAAGAATATCTCTTGAAACTTAAAATCTATTGTCACCAAATATTGTAACCCTTGGACTCCTAATACAACATCTATGCCACTCATTGGAATAACATGCATTGGACTATTCAATACATAGTCCCCCATGGTTAGATTGATATTATGGAACTTCCCTGAGAAATTTAAAATTCCTCCATTTCTAATCATCACTTGACACTTTCATGCTAGATATAGAAAGCAATTCAAATCCCTGGCTATCTTACAATGAATAAAATTATGAGTACTAACTAAATCAGTCAACACTATTACATTTTTACTCTCGATATCTCCTTATATATTGAGAGTTTGAGGAGTGGTAATTCCTGCCAATGCATTAGAAGATATTGTTGGATTGATTTAATCCTTTTCAACCCCTGGGGTTGTTTCCTGATGTATATATTCTCCTTTTGATGTTTGTTGTTACTCTTCTTCCTCCTCTTCACAATCTATGTTGAATAATTTATTCTCATCACACTTATGACCTTTAGTGTATTTTCTATCATAATGGTAACAAATTCCTTTCGCTCTTTTTTCCTCCAGTTGTTTTGGTGTGAACCTTATAGGTTGTGGGAAACTAGGAGATTCAACACTTCCAAATTTATCGCTGTGAGTGGTAGAACTCCTTGTTGCCATGAATTTGCTTTCAAATTTTATTTCCACATTGCATGCATTCTCCAATTACCTAGGTTTCCAAAGGTGAACCTCATGTTGGATATTATCCTTTAAATTCCCTAAGAAGACATCATTTAGATGCTCCTTTGCAATATCAATTACCTTGATATTCGATATTTGGAGGTCCTCATTGTACTCTTGGTATGAACCCTTTTGTTTGAGATTTATCATTTGGCTAAAGAAGGTATTGATCTTTGTATCCTCATAATGTGCTATCAATTCCTTCACTAAAATTGTCCAAATGATAAGTGCTTTATGAGAGTAAAGACATCGATAATGTACAAGATGATTAGGTTCAAAATATAAAGATGTAATGTGTAATGTTTTTGTAGCTCAAAGAACTACTACATTTGTAGTATCAATGTTACCAGATCCTTTCCATGAAAATTCCTCATATCGATCTTTGGAATGTGGTGGGTCTTAAACCAAATATTTGAGTCTATAAAATCATAATTCATATTCCTTTTCTCCTTGTCATGATTTTCATGGAGTACCTTGTCACCACTAGGAAGTATTTCTTGTATCAACTTTCACAAACCTTTGTTTAAACCTTCACGTCTCTTTTCATTTTTTTAAACCATCCATCTAAGCTTCCAAATCATTTTGTTGGCATTATGATTCTGGTATGGCTCTATGATACAGGTGTTGTACTTGATGGCAACTCACTGAAGTGGAAATGGTCTGTTCAGGCTCTCAAAAAGATGGAAATTAAGAGGCTCGCAGGTGAATAGTTCAAAAGGTGCGGACCTGCAGGTTAGCCGTCCAGGAGGTGCAGTCATACCCGCAGGTTACCCATTCAGAAGGTGCGGTCCCCCAGTTCACTCACCTCAAGGCAGAGAAGCGCTCTCACATGAGGTTTCTTATGTTTGGCCCATGGTATTTAGCCCGTCGATCATGATCCTATGGTTTTGGCCCGTGGTATAGGATCTATTTTAGTCCCGATTTGGATCCCTTGTTTTGGTTATTTTGATGGTTTTTTCCCATGGTGTGAATGAAGGATTGTCTATAAATAGGGAAGGAGATCACTTGGCCAATGTATATTTGCAAGTTGAATATCTTAAGATCTAAAATATTGGGTTATCGGTTTAAAAAGCTTGATCTATATAAAAGTGAAGTTGAAAGTGAATCTATAGTGTGTGATCTCTCAGGCGCATGATCAGATATGGGCATCTGACCGTCAGTGGCTCTTTTGAGGTTTGTTAATTCGGTTCAAATCAAAGGTCCGCAGGTATTTCACTTTTCAGGTGTGGAGGATTGCAGCTCAGTGAAAGGTGTTGTGTGGTGGTACGCGGTTCTCAGAACAACACAGTGCGGGGGCTCGCAGCACAGTCGAAGACGTAGCGCGTAGATGCAGTAGAGGTACGCAGCTCAACAGAAGGGCACAGTGCGGACACCCGCAGTGAACCGAAAAAACAGCTGTGGAGCAAGATCAAAGGTACGTGGTACGATAAAGGAAAGCCTACGGAGGTACTTAGAAGTACACGACGCGATTGAAGAAGAGAGTGTGGAGGCATAGCAGTAGTACGCAGCAAAACAGAAGGTGAGTTGCGGATATACGCAGTGAAGCAGAAGACGCTCTGCGTGGATACGCAAGAAAACAGAAAGCTTGGTGCGGAGTCACGCAGTACAGATAAGGAAAAACTGCGGATCTATCTTAAAACATTTGTTGGTTATCTTTTATCTCTTGCTGTAGAGTTCTGGGTTTATATTTCTAGTACTATCTTTGTTTTTACAACATTCTGAGAAGCTGGGTGTTCTTGGTTGATTGTATAAGGATTTTGGGTGATTTGCATGATTATTTGATATTCTTGGATCCAGTTTAAAAATTTATGAAAAGTGGTCCTTGAAAGAAAAGAAGTAGGGGGTTGTAGCTCCCTTCCAGGAGAGACTGGAAAACGAGAGAGAGTTGTAGCTCTCTGCAGGTTGCAGCCTGCGTACTGGTAAAGGACTGCACCAGTACAAGACCATTGTAAAAGGAGTTTCTAATTCGAAAGAAGATAGAGACATATTGCAGCAGGTGGTTTTCACCCACATTGGGTTTCCACCTTATATCTGGTGTTCTTTGATGTGACTGTCTGTTTTTCTTGTTCATGCTCATTGTTTTATGGTACTGATATCCAAAAATAATTCAAAGTATAAATAAGGAAGAATTGTTAAAAGGACTAGATAATACTGATTCACCCCCCTCTCAGTATTATTTTCAACACTTTCTTATAGAAATCAGATTTCTGGCCAATGCAGGAATATGCAAAACACCTGGAAGGGTTCTAACCCTTCCACCTTGCAACTTCAACTTTACTTTTTGATGACCAATGATTCTAGCCTTCCTGTCATCTCCTAAGAAGACATCACCACCATCGTATTTCTCATACTCGCAGAACCACTCTCTATCGGGAGTGAAGTGAAAGGATGCACTTGAGTCAATTAATCATGCCTCATGATCTACATGTGTACTTGAAGAAGCCAAGTACACATCCCCACCTTCATCTGAGGTGGCTTTCACTTTTGCAGAAGGAGCATCATCAGATCCCTTTCCTTTATCAAGAGCTTTAGATTTACAATCCCTTCTGAAGTGCCCTTCCTTTCTGCATTTCCAACACAGCACGTTTGTAGGTTTTCTTGGAGATTTAGATCTCCCACTTGATGACTTATTTTTGTTTCTGTTCTGGGATCGGCCTTGTATAGACAAGGCATCACCATTCTAGTTGTCCATATTTTTCCATCTCATCTCCTCCGTCAGCAAGGCTAATACTATTTCATCAAACTGTAAAGCAGTTGCATTGCTACCTGTTGCAATAACCAGAATATCCCATGAATTTGGTAGAGAACAAAACAGGCTAATGCACTTATCTTCATCTAAAATTTTAATATCAACAAATGATAACTGACTTACCACAGTATTAAATGCATTCAGATGCTCTATCACCAAGTCTCCATATTCCATCCTCAGGTTATACAACTTTTTCCGCAGGAATAGTTTATTCACCAGAGACTTAGATTGGTACAAAGTCCCTAAGTTGTCCCACAAAGCCCTACTCTATTTTGAGTCAAGGATCTTCTATATTGATTCTACTCGTTGATATGTTTTCTTTGATATATGACACACCAAGTAATTCTTCTTGGTTTGAGAGATATTCATGTTTGAAGTTAGTAACCCTAGTTAATGGGCTAAAGCCCTATGGGGTTGTGGCATGACACTCATAATTCATTTTGGTCACTGAATAGTCATTAATTAATAATTCTTTTAAGCTCTTAAACTCCCTCCAACATTCTATATAGAAGCCCCTCTCAACTCTATAGAAAGAAATCTCATATATCCTCAAAAAGTAGTGATCGTGGAATGTTTCCTATAACTTCATTTCTGTCAAGTCTTAGATTCTGAAATTAAAGCCCATTTGATTTGCAAGCTTGATGAATGTCATGATTGAATTTTAGATCTTCGTTTTCTATATTTTTGGAGATATGATCTGTGGAATTTAGGGTTTGTGTAGGCTCCTGAATTTCATCTCAAGGAAGTGACCTTGGGAAAATCATCATAACTCTCTCTCTAAGAAGATGATTGGAATTCTGTAAAAAGTAGCAGATAGTGCACTGACTATAGTTTTCTATGTATTAATTTAAGAGCTGAACGAGGAAACATTAACACATGGAACGTTGTACAAGTTTGCGCTACTGAACTAGTCCATAATTAGGTCACCGTGAGAGATTGGGCATAGCTTTGTCTTGAAGAGTCCAAATTGGGTCAGACTTATGGAATTGGAAAGAAGACTCAGGGGGCTTCTATAGGACTGATGATCACATGTTGCGGATCTGAAATCATAGAGATACATTAGTTTAAATATCATGCTCCTAGAAGGCAAGAAAAACTAGATCAAGTGTTATGAAGGGGTGCAAAGGACTAGACTTTATAGGGCAACAAAGAGAAAGGTGCAACAAAATGATGCAACAGAGGTAAGATACAGGTAAGTATCATTTGTATATGCATGTTCATCTCTTAATTTTATTAGTTTCTTTGTATTCTAATTTGTTGTTTTCTTTAGCACTGACATATGTTCTAGATGACGAGGTAAGTTTTGCTATTATCATGTCATGGACATTTCTTTGAATATTTTTTTGTAGGTGTTATATATTCATCAAGAGATGACTCAATGTTATGGCATGAAAAGAGAAGAAATCAAGGTGTAGAACAATGACAATAAGTTTACCACATGAAGTTTTCAAGTGGGCAGCACTACATACAAACATTGTAAAAGTATCATTGTATAGAGTCATTGTAAAAGCGTATTTTTAAGAGTTTTACATGTGCCTTTCTACCAAGAGTTGAAGAGGTAGTGTCGAGAGGTCTAGGATCATCATTAGGTGGTTGTTTCATAGTTGGGGTTATGGTCTAGTGTGTCTTCTTCTTCTACATCATTTTATATCATTGTAAAGTGGAGCATCTTCCCTGGTACGCGAGCCCATTCTTCTTTTATTCTTCTATAGGGTAGTAGAGTGGTGTTAGGCTGGTGCACGAAGTCAACAACAGGTTCGAGCCTACAGAAAATTTAGGGTGGTAGGGTGGCGGTAGGGTGAGTTGTAGCTCATTGAGTGTTGGGGCATCCGTTCTATTGACTACTAAACAATCTCAGTTGTTGGAGCATCCATCCAGTGGGAGCTGGAGGAGAATGATTTTCTGGATTCTAGGAAGTTGGAGCTTTTTTTCAATTGGAGTTGAATATTAAAGAATTATTAGAAAATATTTTGGTGGTTTTTGACCTGGAGGGGGTTTTCCACCTAAAGTGTTTCTGCTTCCTGTGCTCTTTTATTCACTATTGTTACTGCATAAACATTAATGATAATTGAAGATTAACTAATGCTCTGAAAAGATTTATAATTGCTAATTTATAAGGAATACTGATTCCCCCCCCCCCCCCAATATTTTCCAACATAGCAGCAGTATGAGGACACTCATAGAAGTCCACATCATCATCACTATGGTCATCATCATGAAAGAAGAGGGTAAAGATACTATATACCAGAGGATTTTGAGAATGCTAAACCTCCTATCTGCAATGGAGAGATGAGGAAATCAGAGGATGTTGAAGCCTAGCTTATTGGAATGAAGAAGTTATTTCGAATCCACGAATATTCAAAGAATATGAAAGTGAAGGTGGACACTTTCAACCTAAGAGGTAGGGTTGATATATGGTGGGAAGATATGAAAAACATAAAGGGAATTAAAGAAGAAGAGTTTCCCTAGAATGATTTCGAGAGATATTTTAGAAAGAAGAATCTATCTAAGAGATAATTTGACAATAAGGCTAAGGAGTTTTAAGAACTCAGGATGGGACAAATGATGGATGAGGAATATATTACTAAATTCTTGAAGCTGCTATGATATGTGCCTTACCTCAAGGATGAAATGAAAAATTTAAAATATTTATCAGTGGGATTCCATAATCTTTGAAGGATAAAATCGAATTTGATGAGCCCAATACACTAGAGGATGCAATTAAAAAATTGAGGCACTATTATGATCAATTAAGGCATAGAACTGAGTATAAATTAGACTGGAGATTCAAAAGTAGTGCCAAGTTCAAAGCAAAAGGGAAACAAGAAACTCAAGGAAACAATATGACCCTTGTTAACCAAGAAAACTAGCAGAGGTCCAACATTGTTAGCAGAAGTTGTTTTACTCAAGAAGAAACCAAAGGCCATGAGAAGAGTCCATTTAAGTGTTGGACTTGTGGAGAAAATAACCTAAGGAATGGTTTCCCATAGCACAAGCACATCAAACCAAGACTCTATTAACAATGCATAGTAGGAAAAGACATTCAAGGATGTCACTCAAAATATATCTAGGGTTTACACTACAATGGATAATCGTCAGGTTGATCATCAAGCAACGATTATAGAGATGGAAGGTATTCTCCATCACCAAAACATTTCAGTTTTGATTGATCCTAGTTCATATTTTAGTTACATTAATCTCATTGTTGTCAATTGGCCACAGGGATGAAAATAAGAGTTGAGCATTGGGTGAAGGTTTTCCCAATTGAGCTAAATGGGATGTAAATAATAGAAAACCTCAATGTGTTTCCATTGGGAGCATATATCATATTTTGGGCATGGATTGGTTATATTCACATCGAACCAAGGTATATTATTTTGAGAAGACCATTGAATATCTATATGGAACTAGAGATCATAGAGTATTGTGTCAAAATTTGAAACCCACATTGGTAAGATTATTTTTAGCCATGAAATCCAAAAGAAGTCAGAGGAAGGGATGCCTTCTATTTGCTGTGAAAATATCTAATAATATTGAATCTAATATGTAACACCCCCTCCTCCCAGGTCCACCCCAACAACTTGTCATCTGGAGTAAAAATGCAACGAGAGAGGTTACTAGAAGGGATTCAACTTCCTTGGTGGCCTTAATGAGATGGAAGTGACATAACATATCAAATAAACTCATCCACATCAATGACAACACCCTCATGAGACATGTTAGCCACTCAAAAACACTTTCCATGAGTCCCAGTGATGATTTAAGCCTTTTAACACCTATTTGCTCTCATTCTATAGGCATGAAAACTCCAAATTCCCAAATTCGCTCTCATATGCCTATGTGCCAGTGACTGTGGTTTTTTCTTAGCAGACTTGTGCCAACAACCTTGAGATTTGAGCCACGTTTCTGGCCCAGAATCCCACCCTCTACCCAAAACTTGCTATAACCTTTAAAATCCATCAAAGGCATGATAACAATGCTGATAAATAAAAAATCAACCTCAGGACTAGGCCTGAGCATCCCCAACCAAGACTGACATTTTATCAAACACCGGGAATCAACACAACCTACAAGTTTAGGAATACAAGATAGAACATAAATGATTGAAAGAACTTATGAAACATAACCAGAAGTATCACCTCATTCTCCATTTAACTATTATATCATTAATTAGGTATTGCACCCATCCATTTAACAATTACACGTAAATACATGAAATAACCATGACATCAACCAATCATTTAACTGTTCTTATAACCATCATAAAACCATAAAAATATCAAATATATGACAACCATTCAATCCAAATATAAACTAGTGAAAAAGTAAGAGAACTTAGCTTTTATTAGTCATAGGCAAATCTAACTAGGTTTGGGACTTCCATGTAACACCCGATCATAGACATGGTTGAACCAAATATCTCTTTTAGCTAGTTACCCTCGTGCCATATTTCAAGCATGAATGTGGGATCTCATAGAACAAACAATCCAAGAACAGCCAAGGGAATCCATATGTTAAACCACCTCAACCCTCACCAAACCATGATCACACCAAGCCCACTGCTCAGATCACAACTGAAATGAAATTGGAATGCCATCTGAAATCCATCGCTATCCTTGAGGAATTTTTTGTCTCCTTGTCTCTCAGGCTTTACCACAATCGAATCTCGGATCACTAGGCCCTAAACTGAGACTAGTATCTCTCGATTTACTGCAACCCATACCTGGATCACTAGGCCTTAAATTAAGACTTCTCTCTTAGGCTTGACTGTGTATCCTACCAAAACTGGTTAAGGGATTCCTACGCCTTTGGGAATGAAACTTGAGACCACCTTTGATGAGGATTCCGAAATCCATCTGGCAAACCAAAGCTAAAAACCAAGGTAAACATCCCAACAGACCATAACATCCGAGAAAGGGCAAGGCTACGCTAAAAACCACTATCATAACCCAACAAAACCATGCCACTGATAACAAGAGAACTATACACCAACATGCAAATCCATGCATGTGAAAACCAGCTAGGAAATTACACATGTAAAAGGTTACTTGCCAGTATTCCTGTTGAAGTTTCTTGATCCTCCTCTTCTTCCTTGATCCTTTCTTTCCTTCCTTTCCCTTTGCTTTCTTTTCCTTCCTTGATCCGAAGCTAGAGTGCTCCAAGAAAAATCTAAGTGACCAAGAGTGAGAGAGAAAGAGATAACAATGAGAGAGCTCCAAGCTTGAAGTGACAAAAGGTTACTTATTGATCCCCATAAGCATTTTTATTAGTGATGCCTCTATTTTCTTCATTTTCCATTATTTTCCTTCAATTTCCTCGCCACATGCAACCTGTCATCTTTCACCTTCTTTTCTCCTATTTTCCTTTATTTTCATTAATAAATATGCCAAAAATGCATTTTTCCTTTTAATGCCTTCGCCTTAGCCTTTGTCAATTTTCCTTATCCATAACACATCCAATGATTCCCACTATGATATCTTTGGCTAACATTCAGCTTGGAATAAGTGTCCCTTGCTCGTGGTCTTATTTTACCTTTATTAACTTTTTTTACATGAAATTTTTCACCAGGGATGTTACAGAACCCTCCCCTTTGTGGAACATCGTCCTCGGTGTTAAACCACACCAACACCTCAGAAAAAACACTAAAAATAAAACATATTGCCCGTGCAGCTGTATAACTTAGCTCGTTGCAGTATTTACAATGAAAGACCTGCTCAAAAGAAAAAAATCATGACAACATGACAAAATAACAACCATAATAACATGACACCCATAATGCTTATTGGATCTTTATAACTTAGCTCACGGTGGTATTTACATCCATATACATATACACATATACCAAAACATTAACAAAACATATGCCAAACATATACTAACATCAAACCAAAATGACTTTGCCTCAACCAATAAATAATGAAGGATAGAGGACCTACATCTGATCTGCCATATCCCATGAATCTTCTTAAGGCCCAAAGTGTTTCCATTGTACTTTAACTTTCTCTATGTCTCTATTCATGAGCATGAGATGATTCCACTGCAATATGCACTGAGGTTCTGGTTGGAAATCTCCTTCTTGCTCCACTTACAATACAAACCACTCAATAACATGATCAACATCCTTTATATATTTCTTAAGCAATAAAACATGGAAAACATCATAGACTTTCATTGTTGGTAGTAGTGCAAGTCAATATGCCATTAGTCCAATCCTCTCAAGGATCTCAAAAGGCCCGCAATATCATGGTGCCAACTTGGAAAATGACCCATCCTCAAAGAGCTATTTTAGGCTAGATGTGCAAATACATATGCTCCCCAACTTGTAACTCCTTGAACACCCTATGTTGATTCGCATAACTCTTCTATCTATCATGTGCTACCTTTAGATTCTTCTTTATAACCTACATTTCTTGTTCCATGTCTGCTAATATATACAATCCAATAATTACCCTATTCACTGGACCACTCCAACTGATGGGAGTGTTATAACTTCACCCATATAATGTTTTGAAAGGACTCATCCTCAATGACTCTTGATAAGAATTGTTTTATGCGTACTCAATCAATGGAAGATACTCCTACCATTTCCTTTGTTGGTGCATCACATACATCCTCAACATATCCTCAAAGATCTTGTTGACCCTCTCTCTTAGTCCATCTATCTGCAGATGATAAGCTATACTGAAGGCCAACTTTGTACCCAAGCCTGCATATAGCTCCTTCAAAAACTCAAAAGTGAAATTTGAATCCCTTTTCGACACAATCTTCTTTAGAACACCATGTAGTATCATTATCTATCTTATGAACACTTATGCTACTTCACTGGCTGAATATGTAGTCTTTGCTGGAATGAAGTGAGCTACCTTTCTCAACCTGTCAACCACAACCATAATAGAATCATGCTGCCTCACTGTCCTTGGAAGGATTATGATGAAATCCATGGAAATGACCTCCCATTTCCGTTCTAGAATCACTATAGGTTGTAGTAAACCACCTGGATGCTTACATTCTGCCTTTACCTTTTGACAATCTAAACATCTAGCCACAAACTTTGCCACTTCCTTCTTTAGATCTGACCAATAGTAGAACTTCTTCACCATCATCAATGTCTTCTTATATCTTAGATGACCTGAGTATGGCTTGGTGTGAAAATCCTTCAAGATAATCTTCTTGAGCTTATTGCAATTCAACACATAGATCATTTCTCTCAATATCACCAAACCTTCTACCGTTAGATGATAATCTGCATCCCAATCAACTATACATGTACCTGAACTTGTACTTGCACCTATACCTATACCTAGGCTCTGATTTAACCTGTATGTAATCTCCATGTATTTGGTATCCTGATTTCCTGCCTGCAAGATCCTATCTTGTAATTCTGACCCATAAGAGCTCATAACTGCTATATGATTTACCTATACCTTCTTGCTAAGAGAATTTGCAACCTGGTTCTCTTTCACTTTGATGTATCATTTCTTGAATTCGAACTCACTAAGGGTAGCCAACCATCTAACTTTCCTGAAATTCAGATTCAGCTAATCAAACAAATATCTCAACCCATTGTGATTGCTAATCAATTGAAACCTCCTACCAAGAAGATAGTTCCTCCACATCTTCAATGCATGTATAATCATTGCTAGCTCAAGACCATGTGGTGGATAGTTCTTCTCATGCTCATTCAATTTTTGTGACTCATAGAACACTACTTGTCCTTCTTGCATGAGAACTCTACCAAGTCCTCTCTTGTAATCATTTGTGCATACTAAAAACTCCTTATCTGTATCCACAATCTTTAGCACTCGTGCATGTGCCAACAACTCCTTAAGCTTCTCAAAACTAGCCTCACATTCTTTTGTCCATTCGAAGTTATTTCCTTTCCTTTCCAATGATGTGATATGATATGAAATGCATGAGAATTTCTTAATGAACCTCTTGTAGTAACTTGCCAATCCCATAAATGATCTCACCTCATCCACATTCTTAGGAGTTGCCCACTCCATGATGGCCCTTATCTTCTCTAGATCCACTTCTATGTCATCCTTAGATACAACATGCCCTAAATAATGTACCTATTTCTGAAAGAAGCTACATTTTCTAAGTTTATCATACAACTAATTCTCTCTTAGCAATCTCAACATTGTTGCTAAATTCTCGGCATGTCATTCCTCATTCTTAGAATATACCAATATGTCATCAATGAATACAACAACAAACTTGTTCAGATAAGGATGAAACACACTATTCATCAAACACATAAATGTAGTTGGAGCATTAGTAAAACCAAATTGAACAATAGAAAACTCATAATTCACATTCTTGGTCCTAAATGCAGTCTTGAAGATATCCTCTTCCTTGATCTGTACCTAATGGTATCTTGATCTCAAGTTGATTGTTCAGATGCTTGTAGTCAATGCACAATCTGAGAGTACCATCTTTCTTCTTCATGAACAACACTAGTGCACCCCAAGGTGATAAAATTGGCCTAATGTACCCCTTGTCCAACATTTCCTTCAGTTGCAACTTTAACTCAACCAACTCAAGTGTGCTCATCCTGTAAGGTGCTTTTGATTCTAGGGTTGCCCCTAGCACCAACTTAATAGAAAAGTATACCTCCCTGTGAGGTGGAAACTCGATAATGTCCTCATGAAATACATCCTAAAACTATTGCAAAATTGGGTACCTGCTTAACACATCCACATCCTCAACCTCCTTACCCTTGTCACTAGAAATGTGTACTTCAAACATCATACAATTATTTATACAACTATACTTAGCCTGCATAGCGGTAATCATCCTCACTGATGTAGGCTTCTTCTTCCCCTCCAATGTCCTCTTTGCCCCACTGTCATCCACACACTCAATGAACTTGTCGAAGAAATCCACTTTGGTTTTGTGAAGGTATAGACAATCCATACCCAAAACCATACTATACAATCCCAATGGCAATACATTCAAATGTGCTACTTTAGGCATACCATTTACCTCAAATGCACAAGTTCTTACCCAATGGTGAACTCGCTTCTTTGTACCTGTAGCCAACTATACCAAACAAGCTTTTGTATGAACTTCTTTTTCCAGACCACACTTATCCACCAGGTTAGGATTAATATAACTATAGTTATATCCAGGATCAGTCAAAATAGAAACAACTTGATCACAAAGCTTATCATCCATCTCAATGATCGATTCTTGATGGTTTGATTTCTTATTTTCCAAAGCTACATAGATTTGAGGAATGTTATGACCAAAATCACCAGCTGTATGCACCTCCTGAGCACTGTACATCTAGGGTCTACCACCACTCTGATAGTGTGGAAAATCCCTCTTACGATGATCCTTACAACATATCCAACACTGTAATGGTTCCCTACCACCCCTCGTAGCTTACTTCTCTCCACATTCCTTCTCAGTTGTATTGAATCACTTGTAAGGAACTAAATTTTCTTTCTCACTTGCATCTTGAGGCCTTCCTCTCTTCATTGCCCATTTTCCTTTAGATTTTTCATTTCTTTTCAAGTCATGCTTATGCTCAACTTTGTGCTTCAACTTTCAAATGGCCTCCACCAATGATCTAGGCTCATCGAACTCAATCTAGTCTCTATTTGCAACTGCCAATCCATTGTTGAATATCTGAACCTTCATCTTATCCTCCTTGAGGTAAGGCACATATCTCAACATCTCTAAAAATTTTCTAGTATACTCATCATCTATCATAGAACCCATCTGTAACTCATAAATCTCCTTAGCTCTATCATCATAGTACCTCTCAGACAAGTACTTCTTCTTGAAGAGCCTTTCAAATGCATGCCAAGTCAAATTCTCTTGTGTATACCTTTGACATTCTTCACGTCTTCCCACCAAATATCCACTTTACCTTCCAGACTAAAAGTGGCTATCTTCGATTTCATGTTTTCTGAATAATCATGCAATCAGAAGAATTTCTTCATACCTAACAACCATGCCTCTGCATCCTGTGATTTCTTCATCTCTCCATCAAAGTTATGTGAATTTTCCTTCTTAAACTCATCCGGAAAGTATCCTGTCACACTCCTCCTGTAAGGATGATAACGATGGCAATCATGATTCCTATCAGAGCCAAAACTGGAATAGTAATCATGTTAATCACCTCTCCTATCCGAAGTGTTCAACAACCTACCATCTATGATCGTGTCAAATATATCTAACCTGTGACTACTAGGATACCTACTGCACTATGACCCATTAATTTTTTACTCATGTCCATGGCTGATCTGAAGTGGTCCCTATCACAGCAAATTTGACAAACTCTAAAGTAGTATCACATTCAGCTCTTTTTGTTTCTCTTGTGCCTGCATGATTTTTTCATTGTTTTCTTTACAACTCCTTATTTATTCCTTCATGCTTCCCAATGTGTTTGCCAAATCAAAAGAATTCCCTACACCATGTTTCCCATCTGACGCACATGGAGATTCTATGTAGTGTACCACCTTGCTAGCCATATGATCTCTTTCCTACAAGGCATACTATGTCATCTAAACCAAATCGCAATAAACCAACATACCTTAGAATAATTCAGGGAGGATACCTTTCCCTGCAAGATCATCAAATAAACGTGATACATGTATAACATAATCATACCAACATATAGACATATGTCAAATAAGTGTATCAATTCATAAACATCATTCTAGCTAGGGTCCAGTCATCAATGCAAGGTCATATCAACAATGAATTCTATGACCTCATCCATTACAAAAACCATTACTCCTTTGCACACATTTCCACATGTAACTATCAACATGCATAAGAAATGCCTAATCAACTACACATATATATGAACACATGTAGTCGAGCATAAGTGATCAATTCTTGTAACCAACCTAAAAGAGTGATACCTATGGCAGTGACCCCAAGATTTGAGCCAAGTTTCTAGCTCACAATCTCAGCCTCTGCCAAGAAGTTGCTACATCCTTCAGAATCCATCAAAGACATGATAACAATGTTGGTAAATAAAAAATAAACCTCAAGACTAAGCCCGAGCATCCTCAAATGGGACTGACATTCTCCTAAACACTTGGCATCAATGCAACCTACACGTCTAATATATAAGACAGAGCATAAATGACTAAAATAACTTATGAAACATATCAAGAAGGATCACCTCCTTCTCTATTGAATTATTATGTCATCCATTAGGTCGTTCATTCATCCATTTAACAATTACAGGTAAATACGTGAAATAACCATGACAAGAACTAGTCATTCAACCATGCTTATAACCAACATCAAACCATATAAATATCATATATATGAAAACCATTAAATCCACATATAAATGAGTGAAAAAGTAAGAGAACTTAGTTTTTATTAATCACAGGAAAATTTGATCAGTTTCAGGACTTCCACGTACCACCCAATCATAGACATATCTGAACCAAATCTCCCTTTCAGTGAGTCACTGTCGTGCCATATTCCAAGAATGAATGTGGGATCTCATTGAACAACCAATCCAAGAACAACCAAGGGAATGCAAATGTTAAACTACCTCCACCCTCACCAAATCATGATCACACCAAACCCAGTGCTCAGATCACAACCGAATCAAACTTAGACTACCATCCAGAATCCATCACTATCCTTGATGAATTTTTCATCTCCTTGTCTTTCAGGATTTACTACAATCCAATCCTAGATCACTAGGTCCTAAACCAAGACCAATCTCAGTCTTTACTACAATCAAAACCCATATTACTAGGCCTAAACTGAGACTTCTCCCTCAAGCTTTACTCTGTATCCCACCAAAACCAGTCAAGGGATTCCTAGGCCTTTGGTAATGAAACTTGAGACCACCTCCGCCCTAGATTCTGAAATCCATCTAGAAAACCAAAGCTAAAAACCAAGATAAACATCCCAACATACCATAATATCCATAAAAGTGCAAGGCTAGACTAAAACCCACTATCATAACTCATTAAAACCATGTCACCAACACCAAGAGAACCATATAGCAACATACAAATCCATGCATGTCCAAACCAACTAGGAAATCACACATGCAAAAGGTTACCTACAATTATTCCTTCTAAAGTTGCTTGATCCTTCTCTTCTTCCTTGATCCTTTATTTCCTTCCTTTCCCTTTGCTTGATTTTCCTTCCTTGATCCAAAGCTAGAGTGCTCCAAGAAAACTCTAAGTGACCAAAAGTGAGAGAGAGAGAGAATAATGAGAGAGATCCAAACATGAACTAAAAAAAGGTTACCAACTAATCCTTAGAAACTTTTTTATTAATGAGACCTATATTTTCTTCACTTTCCATTAGTTTCGTTGAATTTCCTCCTCACATTTAACCTGTAACCTTTCACCTTACTTTTCTCCTATTTTCCTTTATTTTCATTAAATAAATGTGCCAAAAATTCCTTTTTCCTTATAATACCATTTTATTATCCTTTACCAATTTTCTTTAGCCAAAGCAAATCTAATGATGCCCACTAGGATATTTTTTCCCAACATTCATCTTGGAATAAGTTTCCCTTGCCTGTGGTCTTATTTTACCTTTACTAGCTTTTTTTACATGAATTTTTTCACCAGGGCTGTTACATAATAGAGGTGTTGAGAATGATGATAATGTTGTCTTGAGGAAATACCTTGTTTTACAACAGTTACAAGATAATTTTCCTAAAGAGATTCTTGGGTTACTTCCTCCTAGGGAGGTTGATTTATTTATTGAATTATTACTAGGAGTAGCTCCAACATCCAAAGCATCATATAGAATGAGAACTCAAAAATTAGTTGGCTAAAATTGAATCTCAAGGAGATGTTGAACAAGGGATACATAAGACCAAGTGTGTATCCATGGAGAGCACTAGTCACATTTGTTAAGAAGAAGGATGACACACTCATGATGTGCATTGATTACCAAAAATTGAACAAGTGACCATCAAGAACATGTACCCATTGCCACAAATCGATGATTTATTTGATCAGTTGAGAGGAGAAACAATCTTCTCCAATATTTATTTAAGATCATGCGATCATCAGGTGTGTATAAAGGATGACAACATCCAGAAGGCAGCCTTTAGAAGAAGGTATGGGAATTATGAATTTGTGGTAATTCTCTTTGGAATTACCAATGCACCTACAACTTTTACATGCATTATGAACAATGTTTTGCACCTTTATCTAGACACATTTGTCATAGTCTTCATTGCTGACATTTTGGTATATTCAAAGACCAAGGAGGAGAATGAAGAAAATCTAGCCGTAATACTACAATTGATAAGAGAGCATAAGTTTTATGCAAAGCTTAGTAAATTTATTTTTTTTAGTCGCAAATTCATTACTTGGGACACTTTGTCTCAAGGGAGGGAGTAGCACTTGATCCAGAGAAGGTTAATTCCATCATGGAATGGACAACACTTAAGAATGTGGTTGAAGTTAGGTCCTTCAAGGGACTGGAAAACTATTAAACGATATTTATGAAAAATTTCTCCATGATTGGTTGTCCAATTATTACTCTGCAAAGGAAAGGAAAGAATTTTGAATGGACGACTAATTTTGTTTTGATTTCTGATAAACTAAAGCAGTTGTTAACTAATGCACTAGTACTAAGGATTGTAGACCCAAGAAAGGATTTCATTGTATGCATAGATTCTTGTAAAGAGGGTCTTGGTGGATTCTTAATGCGGGAGGGCCAAGTGGTTTGTTATGTATCCCAAAAATAAAATGAACATGAGCAGAACTATGTGATTCATGATCTAGAATTGGTTGCCATCATCCATGCATTGAAGATGTGGAGACACTACCTTTTCGTTAGAAAATTTACTCTTATGATTGATCATGGAGTATTAAATTATATATCTAAACAACCAAAGTTAAATACAAGGAAAGATAGATGGCTAATCGATTTTGATTTCGATATCAAATACATTAAGGGAAAGGACAATAGAGCGGTTGACACAATCACTAGAAGAGTGTAAATAAGTCATATAACAATTATAAATTCATATGGGACTGATATTGAAGAAAATATTAAAAATGTTGGTTAGAAAGATTAAAAGTACCAACAATTAAAGGAGAAGAGACAACAAGGCTCTCGAGAAAATGAAGGTAAGGACTATTTCCTTACAAAAAAGGGTTGATTAAGTTTATAAACATAATTTAAGTCCTAAATAGTAGTAACTTGAAGAGATTCGTATTAAGAGATTTTCGTGTGAATCCATATTCTATCCATTGAGGATATCAAAATACACTAGCAACCATCAATAAATTTTATTGGTGGCCAAATTTGAAAAGAGAGGTGGATGATTTTATCTCTAAATGCATAGAGTACCAACAAGTAAAAGTTGAGTGAAAGCACCTAGCTGATTTAATGCAGCCAACTCCCACTCTAGAATGGAAGTGGGAGGTGATTTCAATGGATTTTATTATAGGGGCTACCAAAGACTCCAAAACAGCATGTTGCAATCATGGTAGTGGTTGACAAGTTGAGAAATGTGGCTCACTTCATGTTTGTTAAGTCTACAAATTCAGCCAGTGAAGTGGCTCAATTTTTCATCAAGGAGATAGTGAGATTGTATGGAGTTCCTAAGAAGATTATCTACGATAGATACGCCAAATCCACTTCAAAGTTTTGGAGAGACTTATTTGTAGGTTTGGGAACAAAGCTAACATTTACCATAGCATACCATCATCAAACCAAAGGAAAATGAAAGAGAAAAAATAGAGTTCTTGAAGACATGCTAAGAATGTATGTAATGCACTAGCCGAAGGAGTGGGAAGAGTACCTTCCACTTGTGGAGTTTGCATACAATAATGGGTATCAAGATTTGCTAAGAATGAGCCCATTTGAAGCAATTTATAGGAGAAGTTGTGATACTCTTATCAGCTGTTGCGATCTAGTGAATAAGGTACTTATTGGCCTTGATATCTTGAAAGGCATGGAGTAGGAAATGCAAACCATCATAAGAATAAAGGTGGCACAGGAAAGGGAGAAGAGATGTGGATCGACATAGATTTCATAAAACAATTAAGGTTTGGGAACATTTTTTCTTGTGAGTTAGATCCAAGAAAAGCTCCCATAATTTTGATTCATGTGCCAAGTTGGAACCACAAATTTCTGGGCCTTTTGATGTGCTCGAAAGGATAGGACCAATGGCCTATACAATGGATTTTACTCCATCAATTAGAGTTTATGATGTTTTCAATGTTTCATTGCTTAAAATATATGTGTAGGGTTCTAATCATGTGATTGAGTAGTCTATATTATAAATAAAACCATAGGGAGTATTCCAACTGGAAGTTGTATGCATCTTGGATCGAAGGTAGCTCACACTTTAGAATCGAGCAATAGAGAAATTCAAAGTCCAGTGGAGGCACATTGGGCCGAAGGAGTGCATGTGAAAATTGGTTGACCATATGTCTACGATATATTCTCTATGATTTGTTGAGTAGAAGAAAATGAAAATGCAATGTAAATGTTATCCATAGCTAAATATATAAATCTCCATAATCAACAATGCTTATTCTAAAGCATGTTTTATTGTATATGGTTATTGAACACTAAGGAAAGTGTTCCCCCCAAGGAGGACTGGATTGTGACATCCCCTAGTTAATATTTTTCCATTGTAAGTAAATTGTAATTAATTAAAGGCTAAGACAAAGGACGTGGATTCTAGATTGGTTGAGGAATGGATTGTTTTAAATATCAACCCTAGTTGGTTGAGTGGTTTTAAATGGGGTTGACTAAGAAATAAATTTATCTGAAAATAAGAGGAAAAGCACAAGTGTCTCTTAACTCTAATAACAAGAAAATAGGACAAAAAATATTGTAGACAACTTGGGTTGCATTATCTAAGGAAATTGACTTGCATGGGCCTAGGAAAAAAAGGATAGATGGTTGATCTGTTAGATCAGGAAGAAAGAGAAAATTCTGCAAGAGGAAGGGAAGATGTTCATGCATATTCCAATCATATAAAACATTTTTGAACTCGAAACCACTCATGCACAAAGATAGTGGAAGAAGGGAATAGATTTTTTTACTCTCTTGAGCATATGCTTAGAAAACAACAGAGAGGACGCAGTGAGAACACTGCAGGAAAATTTCCTCCAAGGGTGGAGGTGAGAAAACAATGAGATAAGAATGATCATATTTTGTAGAATCAAGCTCTAGAGAGATAGAAACTAGCTAAAGAACCCTCATAGAGGTTTGCTGGGTAAAATAATTACAGAGACCAGTGGATTTCCTATAAGGCTAAAGAATCCCCTAGAATCTTAAGGATTAATGAATCTACTCATCGGGAAGAGTCACTCAGGTGCTTGTGAGAGTCGATGAACCACTAGGCGTTTCCTTGGGGATGAATCTTTGGTGCTTGACTCACTAATGAACCACTTGGATAGGTGATCTCTTTATCCATCATTAGCTTATCCACTAATCAACCTTACCTTGATATGGAATGTTTTCTATTGAAAGTGAGATGAAACTCTTTGTACTATGGTATCCTAACATGGATATTATTGTTTATAAAGAATCAAAGGATACAGAGTGGAAGCTCACATAGCTAGTGGATGAAGGTAGAGTTGCCTAATGACATCCTATTTTAGTTGTCTACATTGGTTGAATTTTACCTCAGAGGAACTCCTCCTCAAGAATTGTAATCTGTCTTGGGGGTGACAACTACAAGTAATTTTGGTTGTAGCTCATCTACGGTTGGGTGGAGAGTTAACGTCCCAACTTCAGTTGCAAGTCAATTTTCCATATAATATAAGTATTTTACTATGCATTCATACTTGAATTATATGTACATGTTAATGTATTGATTAAAATCTTATGATGGTGTTGAGAACGTGGATTTTCATGTATAGATGGAAATTTTAATTTTGTGTTGCTAAGGAATGGTCAAACTTAAACTTGATTAATTTTTTATGATTCAAGTATATGGTTACATCTTTTTTATGGATTAAATTATTTTGTATTTAGGAAATATTGGCTTGCTTTCTTGGATCTGAAAAAATATTGATTTTCTCTCTTCTGAGTATAAAATTCATGCTAATGGCTGGAACGTATTGAATTCATAAATATGTTAATATGTTTGAGCAATATCTTGTATCTATACTTGAATAATGAGAGTTGTTTCTTGAAAAGAAACACATGGTTCTGTTGTGTTTGGAGAACTGAATTGACTTCCTTGAGGTTTCGGGGTGTGTACATAGGTGCACATTTTCTAGGCATTTTTTTCTAGAAAGGTAATGGCTAATTTTTTTTTCTTGTTTTAGCAGACTCTAAGAGTCAAAATTTGGTGTATTTCAGTGAAGTATAGTTGATGTATCTGAGCCCATTGATTCATGGCCTCTATGGCCATTGTCAATTGAAAGAAACACGAAATATCTTGGATTTTCATTCTCAACCTCATGAAGTTCAAGTTCAACCAAGTGATTGAATCGTGAAGGCCTCAAGCCAGGGCAATTTCTTAGAAAAATGAGAAAAAAATTCTAATAACTCATAAAATAAGTTGAAATCCACATGTAGGACCCACCAGGTCTGGGGTCAGGTGAGTTGGTTGGAAGTTGGAATTTGGTTGAGTTCATACTCGACTAGGTATTGTGCCTAGATAAGGTTGGGTTGGCCTCTAGATATAGGGTTAGGAGGTTGGGCTAGTGAAACTAGTCGAGGGGGTATTATAGGGGGTGTGTTACAACCGGGATCGTGTGAAGCACATTTAAGCTTATACACCCCCTGGGATAGTATAATTCCTTCGAAATTGGCTTCCATCCTCAATCCCTTCCCATGAGGTTTGAACTTGATACTTGATGGGGAATAAACCCCACTCGTATAAATTATTCTACAACTCATGGGTAATCTAATGCAAAGGTTATTTGCATTAGTGAATAGAAAAGTCCTAACCATTTATCTTAAGTGAGTTGAAATATATTCTAAATTGTTAATTAATTTGGACATTAGGGTAATGGATTTAGTCAACAACTCAATCTTATAAAATTAAGGCTAGGTGAAGGATGAAGACACACAAGAGACATTATTTAAGTCACAAAGAATAATTATTCAAGGAGATCTCAACAAAGGTGAAGAAGGAATTTCATCTAGAGATCAATTCCAAAGGAGGAGAGTGAAAAGGAGAAACAAATAGATAAAACCCAACCACCAAAATTTAAAGGACAATTTTGGGTAGTCGTACAATAAGAAAAGCATGAAAAGGAACAACCATAAAAGAGTCAAACAATAGGACCATATAGGAGCTGACTTGTTGGATCATACAATAGGGATAAATGAGGCCACGCATTCCATAGCTTTGGGAAAAATGCATTGTACAATATTTTAGCCACATCATGTGGTACAACCCCAGGTTGTACAATTTACAACAAAAACAAGTAATGGGTTTCAGGGAATAGGAAACCATAGGTAGGTGCAAGATGTAGAAATAACACAAGAGAAGTAGTAGGAATGCATGAGTAGGTCATTGTTAAGGTCAAGTAGGTTTTACAAACTACATAAATAGATGTTTCCTTGGACAAATAATATGGTTTTCTATAATTGTATTTTTTTTATAGGAAATTTATTTATTTTTTTAGGGAAAACCCTTGTATGTTGAATATTTAACTTATGAGCAACAATTTTAATGTGCATGTGTGAGATTCGTTTCAATTTTGTTTTTATAATTTTTATTTTATTTACTATTTAAAATCCCAACTAAGCATTTTATTCAATAATCTATAGTTTAATTTAATTTACAAACAATTACTAGGAAACATTTTTCCTATTTGTTAGGGTTAAGGAAATTTAACATACTATTAGAGATTATAGATAAGAAGAATTTTAATTTTATTTTTGAAATTGAATCATATAACAATGAGATTGGTGGAGGCCATATGCTTCCAAATGACAAGTGAAGGTCGTACCAATCGAGTAGCTTGACGCCAGTAAATTTTTTGTAAACCTTTGAAGGACCAAACACAGATCCATAGTAGTTTGAAATAGATCTAATATATCAATAAGGATATATCAATAGATTTATAAAGTGATGGCAACAAAATTGCATCCTAAAATCAATACGCAGACCTGTGGGTTATGGGCCCACACATTTGGTTAATTTATTTACCACAGTCGGAATTTAAAACAATTAAAACCCCTATTTACCAAACTATCAAAACCTGATCTCTTACATGAATTCCAAACCAATTAAAATCTAGTTCAAACCTTATCACATATGAAATTTATGATAATGAGCATGCATCTTCTGGAGAGATATCCGTAAGATCTCGTCCATTCATAATGAATGGCTATGATCGATCCAGAATTCAACTGGATTAAATCATAGTCCATAAAATATCACGTACAAAAAATGGATTAAACTGTGTGCATCTTCTGACACGATTACCATCTGATCACTTCAATAGTCATGATAGATTTATTAATTAACTCGATTTTGTAATGTTGTCAGGTCTAGTTCTTGTGTTAAAGTGCGTGTACATTACCAATGAACACCATTGATGTTCTACCAAATAGATCATCATTGATCCATCTTGTGATCAACGACGATTTGTCAGTTTATTTAACCTTTATTCTCTTTCAATCGGCAATCAACAAATTAAAGCCTTTGTCCAAATGATCCTCAAACACTGAAATACACTAAAGGTTTTAATTTAACACACAATTTGCTGTATTTAACAGGGGAATTGTCCTACGATTTAAAGCATAAATGAAACCAAATCACATAATAAAAGATCATGCAGAAACAAGTTTTCAACACCAAACTCCTTTCATTCATAACAATATTTACATATATATTTTAGAGCATATCATGCTCTGATACCACTTTGATGTAGAAAAACTGCATCTTGAAATCAATATGCGCATGGACTTGTGGGTTATGTGCCCATGTATACATTGGAAGCATTTTAATCAGCAGACTTCACAACAAAACCTGTCTAATCACTGGCAATCGTCTGTCGCATTACTGACGTAGTTATTTCAGTGTTTGACTTTATGCGCTCTAAATCTCCACCGTCAATCTCATTTGTCAATCCAACGGCTATTGCACAATCTCATGTGAAATCATGCTCGATCAATATCAGATTGAAAATGTGAGAGAAAATTGGTTTTCTCATGCTCATGTTGCCCACTAAGTTTTATCGCGTAAAATTTAGAAATACCATTTCCAACCTTTAGGGCACGTGAGATACCTCTTACTACTTACAAAGACCACTTTATCCTTCTGCTAACACGTGGTTTGATCTTCTCCATTCATCTTCCGCCAATATCATCTGTCGATTTGTTTTGATCATCTAATCTCTTTGTCATTACATTATTCCCTCTTTTATGAATCAAATCCTATCCTAACTGCATTGACAACTCAATCTCTATTTTTATCAACTCAACTATTAAATCCCTATTCTCAAGCTCTGATACACACGTATACTAACAACTTATCTCCTATTCTAAATTTAATACAATATTCTAATTATTACAATAATTGAGATAAATGTTAATTTTTGAGAGATCCAACTCTTTCTACTAAGAATTGATTTTGACCACTCAAGTCAATGAAATTCATCTCCCCTTAGCCACAACATGTGAACATACAATCTAGGCTAAGTCTCGATGCTCCTGCATCATAAAGTAGCAACAATAAAATTCTTGTGGATGTTTGAAGGAATAAGCATACAACAATTTTTTTGTTCGAATCTAGAAATGATAGCAAGAAATATCATGGTTGAAGATAAGCTAGATGGGGATTCAAACCTCATACCTTGGAATCAAGGGTTACCTTCATATTAAAGGAAAATGCCTTTTGGTAAAATTGTGGATAAGGTAATTCCTTCACTAAAAGACCTAATGTAGTTAGCAACTCATCGAAAAGAAGGACATATCAGCTTAGCAAGTTATTATGGATTTCATGATTGATCATTTGATCCTTCACTTGAAAAACAATAATTCAACTAGGGAGATGTCAAGGTCCTAGTGAATTTGTTTCATAGTAACAATATAAAGAGTAATATTATCTTGAAGAATAGGCTCAGATATGTGTATATGTCAAGATATGACAATGTTACTTATCTCAAGAATATCACACATATACATGATCAACGTATAGTGAATGGGAATAAAGGGGAGGATGTATAACTTATATGTGTGTCACTAAATTGTTTCACAAAAAAATGGGAACCATTTATCAAGGGATCTAAATTTGGGAGAACCTTCCTAATTATGAGGGGTTTTTTCATCTAGGAATAGGTTCAAGAGGAGTTTAAAGCCAATAAGCAAGGATATAGAGATTAGGACATGTCCCTAATAAAATGGTGAGGGGTAAAACTCATAATCAGGGAAGAAGAAAGACTTGATCAAGCTCAAGTGTTTCATTTTCCACAAGAATGAGCACTATGCATCGCAATGATAAAATAATAAGGGGAAAGGGAAGTCATAACATATTGTAGCATCTGTAAGATATTAGGTGTGTTCTCTTGACCTCAACATATAAGGGTAGTCATTTCACTACATCGCTTCTTGCGTTACTAACCATCTATGCCATCTTCTTTATGCCTTAAGGTCGATCGTACATGGTTGCAATATTAACGACTCTTTGTTTGGAAATTGAAACTTGAGTGATGAATCCTACCTATCATGGATACCTTAGAATAACACCCACTTTCCATTTTGGTTCCAATGCAATTTTTTTTTTTGTAAGGTTAGGATTTCGTTTATAGGTTCACCATGACATGAATTGAGCCTCAATTTTCTCTCTTCTAATAGATCCTAAATTTATCCTAAGGATGATCTTGACGATCTTTTTTCTACCTTGTGATCACCAATGCTTACCATTACTAATTCCCTAAGTATACCATTGTGCTATTCTTTTCCCTCGCTTCACATACTGACATTGTAGTCATGTTTGGTTTTTTTCCATTTTCATCATCATTTGCCTTCACTTGATAATTTTACTGTTCTTAGAGAGATTGATGATGAGTGAGCTTACCTAGCCATCATATTTGTGTCATTTTTCGAAGGGTGGTTCCACCAGCTTGGAACTAGATGTTTCTATTTATTCCACTCATTTCTATGGGAAAATACTCCTTTTCATTCTTCTCATTCTCATTAAAAAATGAAATGTAATGAGCTTACTCTTCTCCATTTCTCTCGCTCGTTCAAATAATGAGTAGGATACTAAGCATACTACTAGATCTTATTCAAGATCATTAAACCACAAAGGAGACAGTTCAACAAGAATATTTTTACCTCTTTCTAGAACTTGTTAAAACCTCATGAAAAAGACACCCTATCAAGTACACTTTTATCCCTTTTTTGGCCATGTTAAAACTAAACAAAAAGAATCTATCAGGCAAATTTGTTTTCTCTTTCATGCTTGTTAATATATGAATGAAGAACATAAAAACAAATTTGGTGGGGGGGGGGGGGGGGGGTGGGGGGATGGGGGGGGGAGGGGGGGGAGGGATATTTTGGAATCCATTTAAAGAAGTGGTAGTGCCAATCATGACCTTTGAAGATGTCACTTTTCTATACCATTATCCTATATATGGGTTATAGGTTTCCTAAAAGCCATACCATAATTATGAGTCCTTTTATGCCTCTAATTGGTTACTCCTACCTTAATTTATGGAGTATGCTTTAATGCCTCCTAAATTGTTGCATGACATCACATGGTACTCAACAGTGAATGTTTTCAATCACTTTTATGTCATGGAATTATATCTTCAAGGGAATTCTAAGCCTTAATCAGTCATCTATAGTCCTTGTTGACCTTTTGTGTCGGTCATACTTATGTAAATTTTACATGGTGAATTCATCCATTCACATCAACTCTTGGTTTGTTCATGTTAATTTATGGGGGATATATCATGGATCTACTCCAATTAATGTCAACTCACTATCTAGGAGTGTGGTCTATAAACCAATAGTACCTTGGAGATTGCAACTCTTAATGGAAGGTTTTCTCGAGATTGACAATGGATTTTTCTCATTGATCCATAATTGATCAAGTCCATGGGTGTTAAAAAAAACATGTATATTCATTAAGTCCATGGGTGTTAAAAAGAAAACATGTATATTCATTCTCAGTATATTTTATAAGCACCTTGGGGTGAATTTTAACCATTGGTGAGTCGCCTTGCATCTATTTACAACATATCTCTTTGACTTGTAATAAGGTAGTTTCTACCATGTTCAACATTAGGTAATTTATTTGCATGATGTAGATTCATACCATTAGGGTTGTGACAAGTACCTTGGGCTTAGGGGAATCTCACTCTTATATGTAACCCATCCAAAGTTATGATGGATTATGGGTTTGATGTCCTAATGGTGTATACTATGACATAAATCGGGGTATTTTTTAACGATTCAAATAGTATGCCTATGTATAATATTCTGGGCGACTATTCTAGTTTAAAGAATCATACATATATAATGTAGGCAAATATTCAATCAAAAACATGAAATCTAATATTAAAATTGGTGAAGTTTTGGAAAATATTTCCAATTTAAATCATATCTATTTAAGAATAGGTGATTTTTTCACCAAATGGGTGAATATTGTTTTTCAAAAAATGTCCAAAAAATACGCAATTAGTGAAATTTCACCCATAAAATATTATGACATAGATACACATTGTATTTACTACTAGCTTTGATCTATTTTTTGATAGAATGGATCCACCATGTGTTCCTTCATGGCCATGTACTAGCATTTCATGTCATGGATTTGTAGTGTATAATGTTGGTGACCATTTTTAGTTATCTCTTATACCTAACATGTGTATGTCTACCCTGGCGATGATTTATATATCATTGAGTATTGGGCGTTTGGTAAGTTATAACTAGTTTGTTGGTTCTCGTGTCATTCATTGTGCCCTTTCATGAGACACTACAATATTGCATTCTAGCCATTGGTTTCCGTTTTTCCCTCATACATTAGGTGGAATTTCTTATACGCTTGTTTGTCACCATAGGACTTACAAGCAAATTATGAGATTTTATAAGGTTGAAATTTCATAATTAATTAATCTTTCATAATTATGTCACAAGGAAGTAATTATTTTTTCACCATTTCATAATTATGAAATAACAAGTATTTCATAATTGAGAAGAAAGTTCATAACGAGTTGGGAAAAACTCATAATTAAGCATGGAACATGAGAAAAAGTATCATTATAGGTTGAATAAATGCTCATAATCGAGCATTAAACTTGTGCATGACTTGTGATTTCTTGGGTCACATGCCATCAAGTATATCCACAATTTGTATCCACTTATTTCACATGCAATCAACCCTAAATTCTCATGGACTTAGGTGTCTAGATTCATCCTCCCACATCTATGAAAATATTGTATAATGAGACCCTTCCAGGATATAGAAGGTGAGAGGTTTATACCATTATACTAGTGGATTTATGATGTGTGCTTCATTGCATTATTGTTGTGAGAATGACTATAGTAAGTGACTCGGTGAGGAAAAGGAACAAAGGTGAATAGGAGGGAACTCATCTACATCATACTATACTTGTAAGTAGTTGAAATATTTGTTAATGTAAGCTACATGATATTTTCCCCCAAATTCTACTATTATGTGTTTTGGATATAAATATTTTACATATTTTGATTAGATTGAGTTTGTATACTAACAACTCTCCATTTGGAGGCAATATATTCATTGTTTGGTCGTGGTGTGTTTAGATTATAAGAATTACTAGTGGGAGTGGGATATTTCGAGCTAGAGTAGGGTGTTTCGTGGGTCATCCAATTAGAAAATAACACTAATTAATGAATTATAAGGGTATGCCAATTGTTGAGTTTCTTGTTACCATGAAGGTGAAGAGATGTGTGTGTTCTTGGAAAAAATACAAGTAGTTTACCATCATTGTATGGTAGGTTTAGGGGAAATATCTATGAAACAATAACTCCTTTGATTGCATCAAAATTTATGCAAACGCTAAGCCAAAAATATAAATTTTCCATTAAAATAACGTTGAAAATAGAAATAGAGTGCACTTGGGATAATAAAGACCATTTTGATAGAGAGTTAGAAAAAATCAAGAATGCTTTAAAAAGGTAATGAAATATTTTATTTCTCCTTAGCTAAACCAATATAACTAACTCCTAAGAAAATCAAATTTATCAACCCTTTAATGTATGGAGTAACATCCAAGGTAAGAAAATTAAGTATAAACTAGAATACTTTTTAATCAGTAAATAATGGGTGTTTCATATTAATGTTATTAATGCAAATCGTAAATTATTATAGCTAAAATTATTTATTTGAAAATAGGTGATGAAGTATTACCATGACTTACGATAATTCCTGTTGACTCTGTTTATCGCCATATATGTGCATTTACTCAATTGTGAATGTGGATAATCTAAAACTCTATGAGCCTTCCATATAAGATCTCAAAGAGGAACAATTCCTAGCTCCTGTGGAGGATTTGGCACCAAATTCTCAGGAAAATTTGACAAAAGATAATGTTTTACAAAAGAGGTCTAGAACTACAAGATAAGGGCAACATGACCTTCAGAAGATTGGCTTGAAAGGACAACTTCCAAGCAAAGCTAAATGGTACACCCGAGAGAAGGTGGAGGAAAACTTTCCTTACCTCATTCTATACAATATTTTGGGGACCATAAGCCTCCCAAAATGGGGAGGTGTGATCCATATTGGATCATTATATTGTTTTTCATCCACCTTGATGCTCTTAAACTAGAAAAAGTGGAGGAATCGACTTTCAGGACCATTTTTACCGACCAGGCCTAACCTTTTGGGATCATTTTGAGACATCAAACAACATGTTTTTTTTGGGGGGGTGACTTTTTTGCTTTAGCATAAAACCGTTTTTCATATTCTACACACATATACCTTTCCAATAGCGCAAGAGTCGTGACAATCAGAGTTAGTGTACTCTTAGAAGCTGACCTTCATGCTTTTAGCACCATAGCTCAAGATGATGCCACATCATCCCCCATAATTGATGGAAAAGGGGCTAGCAACATTATTATGATGAATAAGACTCTAAAGAAGTATATATTTTAACTTTGGTTAAGAGATGACGTAATGAAACCTAACCACTAGTAGGCTATCGGCTTGTGTTATAAATGGGCCACTAGGAGGAAAAGGGGTTGCATTCTTTTGAGTGCATTTGCTCCATAGTTGAGAAAAAATAATCAATAGGGATAGGACATAGAGCACACAAAGAGGATTTGTGCATTGTAGTAGCCCATGGGCCACATACCATACTTCTTTGTACTCACAGACATATTTCTATTGAAATAAAGAGAGTGAAGCAACATTACCTTCTAGATGGGTTTTTCTCCCAAAAGGGTTTCCTAAGTCATATCTTGTGTCAAATGTGTGTGAGTTTTTATTTCATTTTTCTCTATTTTCTGCATAATATTAATTTGCATGCATACACTATTAATAATACTCTACATTTCCAGAAATCTAAAAGGAAATAAAACTATAATAGTGCAGAATTTCACATTTTAAATATTTTTATATATATATATATTATTAAACTCCTGATTCTACCAAGTGTTGAGAGGGATCAAATTTGTGGAGGTGAAACTATTTCATCATATTTTGCAATCAAAGAAAGGTTTTCACCTTAATAGATTTGATCCTTCTCTATGATCAATAGAGGGGGAGTTAAGATGGAAGTTGATTTTTTTAAAATTTGTAGTGTTGGTTTTCATTTATGTTAGGAACATCATGATTGAAATGAATTATAATTAAAATTTAAAAACCTAAAATCAATTTCATTTTCATAATATTATCTATTTAATTTTTGAAATATATGGCCTTGATCTATCTTAACTCTTGATCTATCAAGTGCTGAGAGGGATCAAATCTCTATAGGTACAAATATTTCTTCAAATTTTGCACTCAAAAAAAGGTTTGCACCTTAATATATTTGATCCTTATCGGTGATCGATATAAAGGTAGTTGAGAAGGATGTTGATATATTAAAATTTGTAGTGTTGGTTTTCATTTATGTTAGGAACATCAATGATTTAAACGAATTATAATTAATGTTTGAAAACCTAAAATGAATTTTTTTTCAAATATTATACATTTAATCTTTTAAATATTCTAAAATTTATAATAATTATCAAATAAAATAATTTAGTTTTAATATATAATAACCACATAATTGGGCCTAGAGTATGTCCTAAAACAACTTCCCGCGAAGTGATTGTCTTTCTCTGATGTAAGGAAACAAGTTAACAATCCAGACCCAGAAGCATCTAGAAAAATTAAAATCACTCCCCCTTACGAACCACCACACTGCAATTCCAAGTGGCATGGTTTTCCTTGAATAACAATTATGAGTCAGCCTACATTCATCGAGAGCCACTAGTAATAAATGTCCCCACTATTGATTTGAAAACTAAATTATAATAGTTTTCTTGAATATTAAAAAAATAAAAAATAAAAATAGCTACACAACATTATTATTATACTGGCCACTGAAATATAACACATTGGATATTGTATTAACTATCAATTAACCGACAGTTTGACCAAAAAATAAATTACAAATATCATAAATAGAATTTTATTTTTTAAAATATATTATTTTTATTTATTTAAAATTTAATTGGTTGATTTCATTTTTTTCTTCTACTACAATGATTATAGATATACATCCATTGTCAATTCTACAAGTGGGATACGACATTAAATTTAGAAATGTGTAACTACTTTGAAATGTCATTGAATGGTGTACAACACTTCATCATATCTTTAATATTAAAATATATACAAACGTTGAATGTGGCATTCAACCATTGCATGTGTACTATGTCTTAGAGGACTTTAACTAAATTATGTTTCATCCCTGCTATTATTCTAAATGTTTAAAGATTTTCGATTTTTTCAAATATCTTATTGAAATCCACATGGCCATCCCATTGGGCTACATTGTCGCCCACTTTACATTTCTTCCATATGGAAACTGATAGGTGGCTTACCTTAGACTAATCCTTGACACGTGGTATACTCGTCTCTCTACATACATGTCAGGGTTGCTCAAATATGGTCACCTTTGGGGAATCTCCATCTTCTTAACCAAATTTGGCAATGTTATGGGCTATTATTTTATGGGAATGGGCTAAGCATGCTTTTCGAGATCTCAAGAAGTGGGATTCCTGATTAATGATGTCTTAGTGGGCCCAGGGTATCTGGCCAATATCATTATGGGGACGAGGCTTGGAATTTGACGTCCCACAAGACGTATTTTTGATTTCAGAAAGTATTTGAAGCCAGGGGAAAAATGTTCCACATCAAACCTGACGTGCAGTATATATCTCCAACCCGTCAAAATAATGTCTAATTCTAGAGGTAAAATGTAAAAATATATAATACTTGATTCACACATAACACAGTTTGAATAAAAGCTAATGAAATTTTCTAGCATCCCATTGCCTACTACCTTAGTACTTATCATTAATGGATGTAACTCTCTAGCTATCATCAATGGCTTGCCCTATACAAATGATATGCAATTTTGATATGAAAATTTAATATGATGAGACATGGAAATTATAATCTTACAGTTTACCTATTCCAATGATGAGATGTGGAAATTGCAATCTTACGGTTTACCTATTCTAGATCTAGAGTCATGAATCATGCTGAACATGGCTATTATATGTTGAATGCTAAATTGGTGCCCGTGGGTTTGTTGTATTGAAATTTTGTTGTATCTTATGTTCATTACCTTAGTGTAAAACTGAACTGTTGTAGCCTCACAACAAATCAAGTGTAGTTTGAGTTCTTGACATAAGACTCTATCCTCCCTAATGGATTGAAAGTGTTGGATTGGAACTTGTTAGCAAGCCTAGATTTGAGTCACCAGTTGGTTTAATATAATCTGGTACTTTCCACATACACCTATTTGATTTCAACCATGCCCTTCATCTTTGACGTAAACTAAAAACCACAATTTTGCTTTACCTTTGACAACATGCATGCACGTTCATGATTCTCATTTAAATTTTTATGGTCGCACACTAGTTTTTTTTCCTGTAAAATTCATCAAATACATTTGCCATGAATTTGCATATTTTGACTCATTAGTATTAAGTTGCATTCCTGCATGTGGCACACCTATCTATAGTGATAGTTGCATTCCGGCATGTGGCACACCTATCTTTTGGGATAAATATTTTGAAAAACAAACCTATCTATAGTGATAGTTGCATTCCGGTATGTGGCACACCTATCTACTGGGATAAATATTTTGAAAAAAAAAGCCTCGAAAAACATAGGGGTAACATTAAATAATGAGGGGGAAAAACTTTAAATGGAAGGGAGGGAATCTAATGAGGGGATTAAAATTCTAATTGTTCATGAATTGGTAAAAGGGTAGTGGCTTTTTTGTGGTATTCCTCCCTGGTATTATGTCAATTCAAATAAATAAAGGGTTTGAATGAATCCGTGGAATTGTGGATGTGGTACAAGCTGGCTTTTTCTATATGCTTAGAATAGTATTAAGTAACAGTGTTAGAAAACAAAAAAATAGTCTTTCATTAATTCCTATTCCACACAGACTCTTCTTTAACTCTTCCCAGCTATAGGCCCCACTCTGTATAAGAAGATAATGTGACTGGAAGAAATAAGTTTCCTCGACTCAGATCAACTATACTATTAAATGACTCAATCTAGAAAAGTATATGATTTATTTTTGAGACTTTCATATTTTCGTAAATAGTAGATTTAAAAATATATATATTCAATATGAGCCATCACAACAAAGACCATTTGAATGCAATTATGGGATTTTTATTGAATTTAATATTAATTGATTATAAAATATTATCACTACTAACTCTCTAACAAGGTCATAACAACTCAAGTTTTATACAATTTTATTTTTAATAGACGAAAATGTTCTCTCCTTGGTTTTTGTGTACATCTCAAGCCATCCAGACTGCAAATATGCCAAAGCACCCAATATGCTACACCCAATGCCATTCTAGTAGAGATCAAAACCAACATCTCCCACATTCCCAGCATAGAGTTTTGTTGCAAATGACCAATGTGCACATACTCCAACTGCAATAATAATACTAAACAAAGTAATTACGTCACAGACAGGATAATTTTATTACCACTGTTAAAATAGTATTCCAATAAGTACAATAATAATACCAAACAAAGTAATTACGCCACTCAAAGGATAATTTTATTACCACTGTTAGCAATACCATTATCAGAGAAGCTCTAAGTAAGCGTGACATTCAAGTTTAGATTGATGGATGTAGCTGTTACAACTTAACACTTGCCTTGGGACTGTAATGATGAGCATGAGACATAAACTGCCAAACAAGAAGAAATTTGGTGTTCAGGTGGCCATGATGGAAGATTTGTTCACTAGAAGAATGTCAAAGTGCAAGAACTCTTGCTAATTTTTAAAATATGTAACACCAAATTTTTTTCCTAGTCATAAATTTAATGAAAACGTAAATTGACAAGCATGGAAAACAAACACACGTCTCAAAATTTTCATTTGACAGGTAAAAGATATTTGAAATTCCAGATATAATGGGGACCATTTAGAGGGTGGCATGGAAAATTTTAGGGGCGATTTTTCACCCTTGGGCTAAATTAAGGGGTTTTATATTTTTATTGGGCGAATATTTTGTATCTTAGTACATTGCTACAAATCGCCTCAAATTTATTTTATAAAAAAATTAGGTATGGAGGTTAGCCCACCTTATTTTAAGGGAGAGGGTAAAAAAAATAAATTTATCCCTTGAAATTAGGAGTTACAATCTCCCATTCACCTTCATTTTCAAGAAAATGTATTTATGATAGATATAAATAAAAATATAAATACAGTGGAGGTATAGTAAATAAATAAAAACTCTTTTTAGACTTCAAAGGTATGGTAAATAAATAAAACATTTTTTTTTTTTATATTTATTCCATACATCACCTTATCACCTTATATTTATGAACATGCAAGCATGTAAATAAATAAAAATATAAATAAAGTGGAGGTATGGTAAATAAATAAAACCTCTTGCTTTATTTAGTCCATAGCCCTCTTTCTATTTAAGAAGCCTCAAAAAAGAGGTTTTATTTAATTGAATCATATGATCCAAACACCATATTTATAAAAGAGGTATGGTAAATTAATAAAAATATAAATAAATGAGAGGTATGGTAAATAAATAAAACATTTTTTATATTTACTCCAAAAGCCACATATTTACGAACACTAAAAAAATGTGTTATATTTAGGTGAATCCTATGGGCCAAATTATTATTAATACCATGCAAAAAAACATTATTAACCCTAATATTAGTATTAATAAAAATAAAAATGGCACATGGTATTGACCCATGGTATTCACATGGAATGGAGGCTTTTTAAAAGGGGGAATTAAACTAGCATAGATCCATCTTTACTCTAAATCAAATATCATGATATGCAAACTAACATAGAGTGAAAACATATTTGATCCCTTTCGTGGCTTGGTAGATCAAGAGTAAAAATGGATCTTGTAATTTAATGTCACTTAAACATTTTAATTTGGTTAAAATAAAAAATAAAATAAAAATAAAACTATTAATTTATTAATTTTTATAAATTACTAATAGTAGGTTTTAAGCTCTAGGTTGATGATAACCCATGGTATTGACCCATGGTAATACCATCGTATTCATTGTGAGCATAGACTATTTAAAGGGGAAATTCTATGAGCTTAGATCCATCTTAATTCTGCGTCTACCAAGCATCCCTCTAAGAGTGTAGATGTGGAGTTAAGATGGATATAGGTTGGTTTTTATGATAATGAAGATATTAAATAGACTTAGGAGGAAATTATATTGTAAAAAAAATCTTAAGGTGAATGGTTAAAGCTACATTTAGTCACTTCACAAAATTTAGTAAAAGATACCGATAGCTCCATTAATATTGGTTTTTTTGGTTTAACAAAAAAGAAAATTAAAACAATGAAATCTATACTCTTTCCGCATCATCCTCGCAGAAGAGAGATAGTTGCTGCCGAGATTTCCCACCATTTTTCAAAAATTCTCAATATGATATCTTCAAGAAAAATTTAAGGTATTGATCTTGGATTAGTTGTTTGAAAAATATGCTGGTTTGTACAACCTTTCATCTTCTTTGCTATTCTTAGTTTGTCGTAATGATCTATAGGGGTTGGGTCACTACACCATATTATCCTAAAAGGCAGAGATTGTGCACCAAAAATGAAATTAATCCACATGTTACAAGGCTGTTAAAAATGGTATGAAGGTAGCGAATTATGCTAATAGGTAATTTAGCTTGGGAGAGACGTAATTAAATTTTATTATTTCATTGAAGATTTCCAATTAAAATATTAAAAAAAATCTACATTTTTATATTTATATATTGATTGGAAGGATTCTAACAATGGTCACTTCATTCCATTACATCCCCTTTAGGCCTTTGGGATACCTATTACTTCATTATATTATATAGTTGGGGCTTGATACTTTTTGGCTTGTTGGGGTAAACAAACTTGATGTATTTTTTTGTCATCTCACAGTTGGAGTCTATGGAATAAGAAAGGAATTTGATAGCTTGGCAAAAGTGGTAGCTTGACAAAAGTGGTAGAGAAAACATTAATCTCTCCTACCATGACAAACATGGCCACTAAAACTTGCAACATTGTTTGTAAGAAGTGAAAATTATGTTTTTTTCTTCCAAACATGTATGTTAGTATATTACAGTTTAATGAATATGTTTTATTATTATCATATATGGTTTCATACTTTAACAAAACATTCGCCAAGACTTCACAATGTTTTATTACTCAGTGAAAGATTTTCCAAGATCTTACAAGATTTTATAATTCAGTGAAAAATACTCCATCATTGTACAAGATAATATAATATGGTGAGATATTCGCCAAAAAAATTATATATACATATTATATTGTTGATAAAATTGCCTCCCATTTTTCCTATGTATCATGGGGATTAGCCCACTTATTATACATATAAATTTAGGCTGGTTCTTAAAATTTTCCTTGCTTACTTCCTTGAATGCATTTGTTATTTGCATAGCCTACGCACAACTACTTCCATACTCAATAACGCTACAAATACTCATTTACAATTGACTACTGCAACTTTTATGGTATACAATATAAGCTTTAATATGTGTTTCAGACAAGAAAAAGCTTCGCACAGTAAAGCAAGTTTCTATATCCAGTAGGAATTATTTAAATATGTATTTTCTTTAAGTAAACAAACTATATATGTCTATAACCAAATTACAAAGACTAGCTTACAATTGACTATTGCAAAACGAAAAGTAGATTTTTTCCACAATGATTCGAAAAAAATAGATCCCATAGTTCAATCTATTATTATTATTATTATCATCATATGTTGTTGTGTGGAGATTTTACTCCAAGAAAGAAGCTTCCTCTGCATAATGAAAACTCTCATTCTAATCGCGAAGGAATGAAAACTTTGTACAATGAAACACTGATGTGTGCAATTCTCGCTTTTGTACATGCATTCATAAAAATAGACAAATGGAACAAAATAGTCGAGCTTTCTAGCTAAACGACTTTTAACAGTTATCAAAATAGTTACAGTAATTGTAATAATATTCATATTCAAATGCTAGTCACAAAAAATGCAATAGATATCTAACAACCAAAACTTTTGCTAATTGTTCATCTCCATTGTAAATAGAACTGGAAAAGACTAAAGAGTCTTTCTACTTCACAAGCCTTGAACAGTAACCAACAATGTTATAGCAATAACAATGGTATTCAGATTCAAATCCTAATCATTATATCTATCATTCAAATAAACATCACTAATGCAATATGTATCATTGAACCAAAACTCCTGCTAAACAATTATTTTCATTGCCACCAATTTTCATACCATTACATAGAATATAAAACTTAAAAGCATAGTCTCATGAATTTATGTTCAATCAATGATGCTGAGAAATGGTAAAGAATCCATAGTAATACAAGTTCACATGTAGAACATTATCTAAGAATTATTGATATAAGTGGTAATAAGTTTCAGTATTATAACAGAGTAAAAAAAATCCAATTTAATTATTATTCATTACAAAACATTAGATAATATATAAAAGTTCAAAGAAAATACTAGAAAACAAATGTTCAATTATTGTTTTGTGTACAATGTTCGAGAACCCAGGTCCATACAACATCCAATGTGAAACGTTATCTCAAGGTTGTTTACATAATTAGTAAACATAATGAAAAATAGAAAGACAATAATCAGAATTCAAATAAGCTATGATTATAGAGCCATGGTCCAGAAAATATCCCTTGTTGTATAAAGCATTTATGAAAATGCTAATACTTTAGCCACAAATCTAAATGCATTTGTGACACTGGGGGCTATGATTGGGATCTCGTTGATTGTAATCTCTAAAAGTCATTTGCAATAAATAACAAGGAACTACATTCAAGGATTAGACCATTCCAACATAACACACACATAATATTTCAATAGTAAAATGCTTTGACAACAAAAACAAATGTTCCAATGTATTAAAACACTTACAATATGTAAAATATCAGCCCGATAATCTTCAGCCCTCAACTATCTCTTGGAATCATGCCTCTTGCAATGAATTCCTTCGTTTTATATTCGATTAAGTCTTTCATCATAGCAATGATAATGTCCTTCTTAACACGTTTATTGAATATCTTCTCCTCAATTTCTTGTGCTTCTTCTTGCAATTGCAAAACCGAGGCAAAGTACTCTTCATTGATACTAACAAAAGTAATTATCCATTTGTTAATTTCCTATGCACTAAAAATCATTTATATCATCGAACTTCATTGCTTGTGATTGTTTAAGATTCTCCAGTTCAGGCATCATCTTCTCCTTCGCAATTAATCTAGATTCATATGTAATACATGAACCTCTTAAATTCTGAGTAATCGCTACTGCCTTGATATACACATCTTCTCTTCAATTTTCTATGTCTCAGCACTCAAAAATAATGCCCTCAAACGTTTTGATTTTCTTAGACCATGTAACCTTAATCTGCCTCATTCGATTAGCATCAGGCAAACCTTTTTTATCTTTTTTGGTTCGGAAAGTGAATCAAGCTCCCGACTAAAAGTTAATAGCTCATTGCCTACGAATTCTTTGTCTCCCTCCAACTCACTTTTGACCAATTTGATAGAATACCTAGTTCTCTACTTTAAATTACGCATATCAAAAGCAAATTGCCATTCATATTCAATAATTTGCAACCTTTCTTATATATTACTAATGATATATGATTTCATTGCACTCAGAAGATTGACGGGTTTCTCAAATCTATTAAATCTTCTAGGACTAGAAATTGCCAATGGCAGTCTGTCTATTGCTAATGGAGTATTCAGAAAAGGACACGGGCTCAGGGTATCTTCTACCTCTTTTATTTTTTTCCTTCAGCATCAAATTTTTTCTTGTCGTCGACCAATAGAATTTACAACCGCTTCACCACTAGATTGATGCAATTTCATCAACCTTGGCATTGAAACCGAAGATAGATCAACATTCAATTTTGTCTGATCAACAACCTTTCTATCAGAAAGTCGTATCCTTTCAATATTCAATCTCTTACTTCCCCTGCCATAATTTTCATTATGTAATGTGACAAAACGATCATCGAAAGTAATGCCCTCTTCAGCAATTTCCTCCATTATTTTCTGATTTTATTGCAAACAAGTATCAACCCAATCAGGTAGTACAACACTATCAACTTCCATGTCTGCAGCTTCTTCAATGCTCTTTGTTTTAGGTGCACTCTTGGATCTAAATGATTCAATTGTATGCGCTCTTTCTAGACTTACTCTACGAGCAGGGTTTTCGTTATCCTTGTCGCCTAATAGACTATTAGAAACTAGTTTTTCACTTCCATTAATTATTTTCCTTCTTTTTTTGGCAGATGAACTCGCACCAGTACTCTGTTTGTAATTGTTGGAAATAATACTGAGAGGGGGGGGTGAATCAGTATTATCTAATCAGTAAAACTTTTTCATTTTCATACTCAAATTCATATACGCTACTTCAGTTAAGGATATCCACGTATATACGCGACTGTGTTAAAAGCAACCAGCGTACATGCAGTAATCTTATGATTCAATTAGCTTATCTTCAGTAAATTCATCAGAACATTATTAACCTTATTAACAGTATGCAGAATAGATCATCACACATAAAGAGCACACACACATGAACACCATGATATAAGGTGGAAACCCAATGCGGGAGAAAACCACCTGCTGCAAGTCATCTCAATCTTCTTCTTAATAAGAAAAATCCTTTTACAATATTTTGTACTGGTGCAGCCTTATACCAGTACGGGAGCTACAACCCCCTTTGCTCTTGTACTAGCTGATCCATTTACTAGTACGCAGCCTACTACCTGCTACAATGCTCCAAAGATTTCCTTTAGCTCTTGTACTAGCTTAGATACTAGTACGTAGGTGCTGACCTACAATCTTCTCTCCTCCAGGTACCACGTTTCATCAATTTTCAGACTGGATACACTGAAGCACACACATAATCTGAAAGGCCACGTTTCATCCAATTTTCATACTGGACCCATCAATATCATTGAATCACACAATCAATCAACACTAGCATTATCAAACTCTGAATCACCCAATACTGAATCACTGAACCCTGTCAACAAAAGCAGTCACCAGAACACAGAGCAGAACCCTGAACACTATTCAAAACCAACTGTATCATCAACATCATAGCTTAAATGGTATACGCTATTTGGACAAACCAAACCTGCGTACATACGTGTTTTTACCAAAGCCAACCCGCGTATAGATCTATAAATATTCAATCATGACTTGCAGCGATTTCAAACTTAAGTTATACCCAGTTTAGAACATTACTTGCGTCAGTATACAAATCTAGAATAAACATAATCAATCATATAGAGATAGTTCATTTCAAACCATTTGATCCCGATCTATCCTTAGATTTTGTTCTCCATCAACTTGTGAGATCCCTCCTTAGCTTAGATCAAGCAACCCATAACCTGCATACTGGATCTCATCCTTCATCAGATATTCAAGACTTTTTCCATACCATTGCCTAATGATCTTCTTCTCCTTTTATAGTCTTAGGCCTTGCTCAATACCATGGTCCAAAACCACAACAAACCAATACCATCAACTCAATACTAGGGATCAACACGTCTGACGAGATGCCATGGTCCAAAAACCATAGGTTCAAATTCCAAGGACTAACCGCCACGGACCATAGGTAAGTTTTCCAACATATACGCACTTTTTCTTGCATGAATGTGCATGCATACGCATACGCGACTTTGTAACGACTAACTTGCGTGTATACGCGGATCTGTCACGATGAACCTGCGTATATGTATTTTCTCTTCATTCGGGTGAATCATGTTCATCAATTCCTTGCTGCTGACCTTCTGCACTTTGATTTGTCATCTGTGTGGTTTGCCATCAAGGACAACACTTGTCTCATAATGCCAACAATGACTTGGTGCTACTGCTTGGAGATATGACATTTCCTTAAGGTTATGAAACCGAAGCAATTTGATCTTGATGAGATCAAGAAGATTAGTTGATATCTATATGCATACATTCTTTGTCACAGGGAACTAATGATGTTCATATACAGGTTTCCATTTTGGATGCTATTGACATATGCTTATGGAGCATATCATACATGGTGTATGATAGTTGTTGAAGACTATCATGGTTTTGTTTTAGATATTTGGTCTCTATGTCATGTATATATTTTTAATGTCAAGGTCATGAAACGACCTATTCCCACTATGCATGGGATGGATGATGTAATGTTCTTATTCTGTCATGTATAAACATTTGGTATATCCCCACCTGGTTGGGTGGATGAGTCAATCTTGGTATATCCCCACTTGGTTGGGAGATGGATGCATGTATGAGTCTTTGGTGATAGGAAAGTCATGTATGATGTACAGAGTCATGTTCTTCTTGTAGAACATCTTTTTGTAGACCTTTCTTATAGTCAGGGGGAGCATGGACAGTACACTTTAGCATATCAGAGAATTCAGCATGTACTCAAGGGGAGCATGGATGATACAATACATCTCAGCATGAACAAAGGGGGTGTTTAATCAGAAAATTCAGCCCTATGCCCTTGATATCAAAGGGGGAGAATATCCTGGTCTGCCCTTTGCCCTTGATGTCAAAGGGGCAGAGTATTTTGGTGTTGCTTGTTATCTCTAACAGTTTCTACATATTGCAGTAATCAACACCAACATGGTTGCCATCAAGTCCAAAGGGGGAGATTGTTAACATTATGATGTATGTGTTGTACTTGATGGAAACCAACTTGTAGTAGAACAAATCTCTTGTATATGGTAACTAGATGAATCTACAAAAGACATATCAGATGTGTCAGAATGCATAACAATAGCATTTATAGATGTGATGATTTACAGTTCAGGCTACACAGAATGAAGAAAGAAGGGTATACATAGGTTCTACATTGACCAAGCCATGTATACACATGGGTTATAAGACCAAAAGGCATGTATAGAGTACACACACACTTTCACAAAAGGAAAGGCGCATACATGTTGGAAAACTTGGTTTTGGTCTGTGGTATTTGGTCCATTGTATTGTGATCCATGGTATTGGTCCAAGGTATCTTGTTCGATGTGTTGACCCCAGGTATTTGGTCCAAGGTATTGATTCTAAGTGGTTTTGGACCATGATATTGAGTAAGGCCTAAGAATATAAAAGGAGGAGAAGATCATTATGAAAAGGCACTCAAGTATTGTATATGTAATGATGAGAAAGATCTAGTATATAGGTTATTGGGTTATGGTGCATAGTTGAATCTGAACCAAGGATGAACCTTAACGCTTGATGGAGGATAAGATCTAATGATGGATCAGAATCTTAAGGCTTGGAATGAATAATCTTTATATAGTTTGATCATGTTTACTCTAGATCTGTATACTGATGCTTGTGTTGATCTGTAAATATTATGATCTGGTTATAATCGAAGTCTGGAATAGTTGCAAAATTATGAATGAATATCTACAGATGTATACACTGGTTCCTTGGTAAAAGCGCGTATACACACAGGTTCAACACATCGAAGTAGTGTATAATTTGGGAACCATGATTTTTGAAGTTTCATTTGGTTCTAGCTGCTGATGCAAAGATCTTGGTTTCTCATTATGTTCTGATGACTATTTTTTTAGTGACAGTATTCTACATATTCAGATTGGTTGATTGAGATTAGATTCAATGTTGATGGATGAAATCTAATGATGGTTCAAGATGATAATGACTTATCATTATGTGATTTGATAATGGATGGGCTAGATCTAATCACAAACACATATTTTATCCTTAATGTGTAATTATGTCTGAAGTCTAGAAGTGCAGCAAAGTGTTTGTAGATCTACACACTGGTTTGCTTCAGGGAAGCTGTGTATACACGCAGTTGGATTTTTCCAAATAGCATATACATTATGAAGTTTGGTTTTGATGTTACAACAGATTCTAAATGATGATGCAACGTTCTAGAGATTGATGATGCGGGTGTAGTTGATGGTTGTATTACAATAGTGATTGATTTGTGCTTCAATGTTGTTGATGGGTATAGTATGAAAATTGGATGAAACGTGGCATTCATATTTTGATGTTGTGTTCCAAGAGTATCCAGTATGAAAATTTATGAAACGCAGTCCCTCGAAGAAGTGACAAGGTTGTAGTCTTCAGTAGGTCGGCACCTACTTACTGGTAAAGATATCAACTAGTACAAGAGCAAGGGGGGTTGTAGCTCCCTTCTAGTAAAAGCTGGAGAATGAGAAGGTGGTAGCTTTCTGTAGGTAGAAGCCTGCGTACTAGAATAAGTCTATGCCAGTAAAATATTGTAAACATTTTTTCTTATTATTAAAAGAAGACAAAGACAACAACAACAAGTGGTTTTTACCCACATTGGGTTTCCACTTTACATCTTGGTGTTCATATGTGTTGCTTATTTGTGATGGTTCTTTCTGTTACTAACTACGAATGGTTATTGTTTAATGTTTAAAGTCCTGATGCTCAGATTAAAGATAATTAATTGAATCATGAGTTTACTGGGCATACACTTGTTTCTTTAAGCACAGTTGCGTGCACACGTGGGCTTTCTTCATTGAAGTAGCATATATGAAATTGCTAATACCAATTCATCCCCCAGTATTATTGCCAACAATTTTTAGACTATAGATGAACTAAAAAGCTCTAACTGGAATAATAATTCTAGTGGAGTGAAAATGTTGTTCCTGTGGAAGTGGGAACTAAAAAGCTCTAACTGGAATAATAGTTCTAGTGGAGTGAAAATGTTGTTGCTATGGAAGTGGGAGCAGGTAGGACGTGGACCCAAATTTGTGGTTGTGATGGCAGATGAACTAAGAGATGTAGATTTATCTCTCTTTTCTTAGCAATTCACTCAACTTCTTGTTATCCTATGACTTGATAATCGGAGACTTCCCTCACCCCTCACTAATAGTTGATCTTATAATTGCCCTACTATTTTATCATCCATTAGTGTCACAAAATATTTTGGAAAATATTATATATATATATTATATATATATATTATATATTATATTATATATATATATATATATATATATATATTGAATAATATTTCCAAAATATTTTAAATGAAATTTATAATTAAATTTCTACAAACTATGTGTTGTTTCTAATCCCTGGTTTTGTTTTCTCTTTCCATGAATTCACAAAACCATGTGTAGTTTTGTTTCTATTACTCATTCCTATGTAAATTCATTTTATACCCTTGTAGAATACCTAGATGGTTTTGCAAAACCATGTGTTGATTTGTATGGTTGGAAGAGTATTCTCACTTTACTCTTTTACTTTCACCTGCAACATGATTTTACACCAGTAAATTGATTTCACCATGCCTATAAATTGATTTCACAATTCGTGTAAATTGATTTCACCTTAATCTTCTATCGTGAAATGCATTTACATGAATTTTATCTTTGCTCTCCTATACATTAATTTCATGTGAAATTTTCCCTTTTATTTTCTCTGATAAATTTTACACCTGTAAATTGATTTCACCATGCCTATAAATTGATTTCACCATTCATGTAAATTGATTTCACCTTAATATTCTATCGTGAAATGCATTTCCATGAATGCTATCTTTGCTCTCCTATAAATTAATTTCATGTGAAATTTTCATGTGTCACTATAAAACCATTTTACATTTGAATCTCATTCCACAACCTTAGTCTCATATTTCCTGTAGCTATATAATTTACCTCAAGTATGGTTTCACTTGTAACTTACCACATTCTCATGTCTCTATATTTCACTTGAAATTAATCCACCCTATATTCCCGTAACATTTATAAGATTCAAAAGCAAAACAATTAATGGTTTATCACACTACTTTAAAGTGGTAGGTAGTATTATTTGGAGGATACGATATAACCTGGGGCTACCACGTAGTAAAAAGGAGGGCACGAAAACAACTTATGCATACTTTTTAAGTGTTGGATGAGGAACTAAGTAAGGGGTAAAAAGAGGGATTATATATATATATATATATATATATATATATATATATATATATATATATATATTATTATATATATATACTTTATGGGATTTATCCCACATTCACTAGGGAACATTCTTCTTGATGGTTTATATAATCCCATAGTTACATTGTGTTTCAACAGAATAAGCCCAAGGCTACCCACTTGTGCTTGGTGTTAGGTGTGCTAGACTTAGGTAATGTGAATGCAGGTCACATAGAGATGGAGTGGGAGCTAAGCTTTTGGGCTTATTTTTTATGCAAATTTCAATGAAATCCAAGGCTTTAAAACCATAACTTTTTGTCACACAAACCTATTCTTAATGATTTGAAAGTAGATATTCGGCTTATGCTGGGGTAATATTTAGAAGAATTAATAAGGAAAGTGGGTGATAAAGCAGGACGCTGATTAAAGGCTGATGAAAAATGGAAAGGAAGTGGGGCGAGTCAACAAGCCAAAAGCTTCATCATGAGAGAAACAAATAACATCTGAATCATCAAATTTCCTATAATTATAGGACCCTAACAGGGACTATGATACCAAAATTATAAATCCTATTTACCTCTTTCTCAATTTATGGAAACAACTTGGGACTAATCCTCCTTAGTTTCTCGCGAAATGGCTTTTCATCGGGCTTGATAGGAATGGTATGCTGAATGATACTCTTGTCATAAACCTTCAAGTATGAATAATTCCAAGAAAATACATCAGTAAATTCTTTCATTAAGGATATGTACTTTTTGTTTCAGGAGATAAGGACTTTGATAACTTAACCATCTTAGGACTATCAACTGCCAATGTTTACATCTTCAACTCCTTTTTCTGTAGGAACCATGGTGGGCTTCTTGGCGACATCATCACGATCAAACAACTCTTCCAAAGGAACCAAGCCTCTTGGAATGTTGTTTTCCTTGAGCTATAATATTTCAATCTTAGCTAAGTGGATATCCAGATCATTCATATTGGAAGCATCATAAATGTGAGAATTCTAAAATTCTCCTTCCAATTGCAGAAAATTTTCTATCTGTTTATTATCCCAAAAGACTTGCTGAAATCTAATATTATTTGGGATAGCTGGGTGACGTTTGATATGTATGGAGTATTTCTGATTAGGATGAATATGAATCTTCACCATAATTGTTGCAGTGGCGAGTGAGTCATCTATGACATTCTAAGTTGTAGGAATAAGAGATAAAGTATATTATGAAAAAGTATTGAGGATGCCAAGTACAACATTGCGATAAGACCTCATTCTTGGATTCTTGGCCTGGTATTCTCCTTTAACATGTTTGATTACTAATTCATAATCTTCTTTGCTCCCAACTTATTCATAATTTTGAGGCCAACAATCAATGCTTCATACTCCTCATTGTTTGAACACTCGAAAGACAACTTATAAGAACTCATTCTCACATTTCAAGGAACTTTATTTGACTGATGTAATGGACCATGTATCGAGACACCAATAGCAACTCCTTCTCTTCCCAATGCACCATCGAACTCCATGGTCCAAAGACCATCTTCTTCATCTGGAAAAAGGATGTTTGAAGGCTGAACTGTTTGCTCCTTAGGAAGATGATCAGTTGTCTCAAGACTCTCTATTTTCTGTACTATTCTTTCTATCTCCCCAATAGGATTTACTGGCTACAAACACTCTTCATTAAAATCTTCATTAACCTCTTCATGATTGACTGGCTTTTCCTTACTGTTGATCATGAATTTCATCTTCTTTTCTCTTTAAAGTTTATGAATCTGACCAAAAACAAGGATAGTGGCATATGAAAAGTCAATATGTAGAGTGCCCTTTAGTTTTTCTCCCTAAGACCTTGAAAGCAACATGCCAAACCTAGGAGGAATATCAGCAATGACTACATCCATAAGCACATTCTTGGCTAGGATTTGGTCCAAGGATACTGCCAAGTCTTTAATTAGGCCAAGGAGTTTGACCTTCGTAGAATCAAAGGAACAAAGATCATGGTAGGGTCGGGTGATACTCAATCCTTGTTTGTCCATGATGACTTTAGGCATAAGATTATGTGAGGAACCAGAATCTCGCATGGCATTATGGAGGATAAAATCATGAAGTTTAAGACTCAAATAAAAAGGAGGGATTTCACTATCTTCATGAGTTCCTTCTGTTCGGGCCTAAATCTACCTCAGGCTGAGAAAGGCAGGTCTAGGGTAACAACAAACCATGCTTAACCTAGTAGCTAGCCCTATCAGGTCAGGAGAGGGATCTCTCCTTGTCAATCGCAATGATAATATATCAAGGAAGGCTTGAGATGACTGATATGAATACTAATTTTAGGCTAGGTATGCTTGCTCAGAGGAATTTGTTTGATTTTAATGGTTGGTTGCTGGATCATATGGGAAGGCAACTTTGGGTCCAGGAAATCAACTCAGATTTGCAGAGTTTTCCGTGGGGCGAGGTAGGAAAGTGTTTTAGAACTTTGAAATGAATGTAATGGTGAGTCTAAAAATTGGTGAGGAGTTGGAAAGGGCATGCAAGTGTCATGAGTCCTCTTCAGACAGTAGAAAACATGTAAAACTAAATAAACCGCAAGGCAAAGCACTAAACACCAATGGATTCTAAATTTTACACTTGATTAATTTAGTTATGCAGAATAAGAGAAATTATGGCACACATAAATATAAGATCAACTGAATTACAGAGAATAAAACAATGCTAATTCACATTACCACAAGAATCCCACAAAATGCTACAAAACCCTGGTTTATTTCCTCGCCAAACGGCAGAAGTGATGTAAAATATTGCTCAATGCATCCACAAGAGTCCAAACTTGACAAATGACTAAGAAAGTACAAGATATAGGCATCAAACCACCTATGCTAGCCATCAGGGCTCGAATCCATGAATCAAGGAGTTGTTTCAACAAGCTCTAAACTAGGAACTGAAAAATAGGCAATGGAACAACTTGCCTCTAAAACTATAAAACTGATTCATTTAGCTCAAAACCACCTAAAACTAATGTATCTACCTCAAGTCATTTTTCATCATTTTTACATCATAATACATCAATTTACATCATATTACATAATGAATTTGACCATGAGAGAAGAAAAAGTCAAACTGGTAGAAAACTAGGCGAAAATCTGAGTTTTTGAGCAAAATTGGCAAACTTTTCCCTGATGTGAAACACCATTAGCCTGATGTGCAACGCCTTTTCCAAGTAGAGTTTGAAGGCCCGTACCTTCACTAACTTATCTCCAAGATGGCTTGTTGGAAAGGTCTATCTATCTACTTTCTAGTACAAGTGGAAGCTTTGGATTTAGTGTCAATTTGCCCCTTCAAAAATCAGTTCTCCCAAGACTGATTCCTGTGGGTCCAAAAAGTGGCAGAGAGGGCCTTTTTTAGGTGTTTTTTGCCCATTAGGTGAACCAGATCTCCTCCAAACTTCATGAAAATGTATGGGTTTTAGTAATTGTTTGTGAGGAATCTAAAAATGTAAGCCATTCTTCAAAATTCCCAACCAGCTCAATGCGCAGCGCTAGTGGCGCTGCGCATCAGAGGAATTTTTTTGTGTTTTGCAATTAAAATTTAGGAAATGACAAAAATTTCTCCAAAATTCTTCAGAATTGACAAGATGCAAGATTATCAATTTCTTTGCTGAGCCAAGGAAGATTCAGCCAAGATTCTAAGTTTATCTTGCTCCTTTTGTGCTTTTAAGGCTCTCCCTAACTTGGCTTTTAGGCTTCTTATTCTTGTCTTGCAAATTTTGTTCCAGGCCAAATAGTGATAGGCCATGTGGCGCAACATGTTCTTCTCCTTATTAGCCTTATCAAGAAGCTTCTAAAGGTGGATATTCACTCTTTCCAACCATGATTCTCGATCAGCCTCTATTTCTTGCTCTAGTGAAGTCATCTTGATTTTCCTTCTTTTTGCCACTTGTCAGTTTTCACTTATGGTTTGCACCTCCATAATTGCTCTTTTGTCCTCCAATTCCTTGTTCTATTGCTCAAGGTACTTAATGATCCATTTAGCCCTCTCAAGGTCAAGTGATAAGGCTTGGATCTCAGCTTTTTTCTCCTTGATGATTACATCCTTGAGTCTTGAGCTTTAGGAGCCCAAATCAGTGTCCTCTTCCTCAACCAAAAATAAAATCCCTGTCTTGGCCTTCAGAAGACCCTTCATCATGCAATGATTGCTTTCCTCTATCCTATACCCATTCTTTTGAAGAAGAAGGCAAAGCCCCTTTCACCCCAGGGGAAGATAACATTTGCCTGTTGTTCGCTGAAGAGAACGACACCCCTTCCACCCTTGGTTGAGATAATACTCATTTGGTAGCTACAAAAAGTCTTCTTGTCCCCTTTTAATAATTTATAAACACGGGAACATGAGCCTCTTTAGTTCTGATTTCATGCTCTCTTTGTTGCCTAGAAGTTCCACCTTCCTCTTGAGGTTCTGCAAAAATTTGAGGCCCCTTGAAAATATCATGGGCAATGAATATTTCTAACGGCACTCCCAACTGAGTGAGCTGATGCACAACAATAATCTTGATGAAAAAAAAGTGATAAATTCTATTAAGCTACTGTGGGTATGGTTTTCTCTTTGCAAGCACAGTCATCCTCTCTATGTTTTTGCAAATGTAGTATGGAATACTCATCATTCTAACCCTAGTAAAATGCATAAGCAATCTAATATGATAGGCATAGAGTCTGGAGAACCTTCCCTCACATGTGAAATATTTAATGAGGAGTTTCATTAGTGGAACATACTGGTCCTCCAAAAACTTAAAAGGAAACACCCTGCTCAATTTACTATGATATTTCGCTTTAATGTAGGGTTCATAGTTCTGTTTGCTGATATTCTGTCTTTTGTTCCATCTTTCCCCCACATCTGGCATCCTAGTTGCTTCTGCAATAATGGCTGGTGAAAGAGTAAAATTGATGCTAGCAAGTTGTACCATATTGTCCTCCATGTTGATGACAAATTGCCTAGCCAATTCATGATGATACTTAACCCTCTCAACTATCTCACAAAACTCAAAGAAAGATTGGTATCTGAAACAAGTGGTGGCAAGAGGACAAGTAAGAAGTTCAGCAATGCTAATAGGCTCCTCTCTGATAATTTTCCCACCCTTGTGAGGTCTCCTAGGTTGTACATGCCTTTCTCTTAAACTATCACTTTGTGTTTCTTCTTCATAGCTTGAGTCATTGTTTCTTGCCATGATGCTTAGTGTTGTCTTAGGAAGATGATGTGATGAAAGTATAGTGAAAAATGGTGATGAAGAAGGAAAATGGTGATGATTATGAAGATATTTTACTCTTCGGAAATGGAATTGGGGTATGAGGGGATTAGTTTTGGGAAACTAGGTTTTAGTGAGGGATTTAGGGTTTGGTGAGGGAATTAATTGCTTTAGGGGAGTGGGATATGGGAAAATGGGATAAATGGAGTGTTTTAGGGTAATAAAAGAGTGAAAAGGGTTTAATGATGTTTGTAGTGATGGTGGAGTGAAAATTGCACAATGAAATGGGAAAACAACGATGAGAAGCTAGGGTTTCATTTTCTACATGCAAAATTTATGAAGAACACAAGAGTGAAATCAAATTCAGCTGTAGAATATTTTTTACTTACTTGTAGAATGAAAATGTAGCAATTTTGAGGGTTATGGCACGATTTGGAACAATCTAGGAAGATCTAGGCTGATGCACAACGCACTGGGCCGAATGCGCAGTGTCTTCCTGATGCGTAGCACTTGTTCAAATTAACACTGTAGCAAAGCCTCTGATGCGCAACACCAGGCCAAGTTGCTTGAAAAATAGGGTTTTTTGTCTCCTTGGCTCCAAATCACGATTGTTTAGTTTCCAAAGGATTTTTTCTCAATGAAATGATAAATAGGACCCCTTTCACTTTAAATATGGATTACTTTTAATTTTTACTTATCTCAAACCCACTTTTCTAATGTCAAAGTCACTTTTGGTCTTGAGCTCTATTTTTTCATTGAAATTGAATTTTCTTAATCATTTGATAAACTGACGCATTGACGCTTGTGTTTTTGTCTATAGTGGCTGGAGTTGGCAAGGTGAGCAAGGGAAACAACTTTGAACTTATTACATATAGAAAATATTGAAATTACATAAAAATTTTGTACATAGAAATAAAAAGTCTGTTTTCACGTCAAAACAGAGTTTTGAACTAAAAATCATTTATTGTGCATATCATCATTGAAATTTGGATTTTTTGAACTTATTAGACCTCCTCATGTGCCTGCTGACCGCTTTTTTTTTCTCTGACCATGGTGACAAAACCTAGACCTAATGGGACCTAAAACCATAAAATTTATTTTTGAAAATGTAATGACAAAAAATGACTATAAATGACCTGAACATGTGAAAATATGCCAATAGGTCAATGACTTGAGGGAAAATGACAATGAACCACTACCATCAGTTGATCCGTGACCTAATGGAATGTAGCTTATCGGAAGGGACACCTAAAATGCATGCAAAAAAAAGAAATTTGATCACTGATGGAGGGATGAAGATACCGACACAAACATTGGCTCCAGTGGGGATGGTAGCTCCTGGGAGGTGCCAAGAACTATAGATCTCTGGAAACAAAGACAAGTTCCTCTTCCATTGGGAAAAATGGAGTGAATAACTTCAACAAACTAAAACCAATATCTTGAATCAAAACTGACTCAATTACAAGACTGAGAATTGACTCAATTACAAGACAGAAAATTGACTCAAATAACCCACACTAGAGAACCAAAAACTGAAATCAGACCTTTAGTTTTATAGCCTTCACTTCAGGCCCAAAACTGAATGAATGACGACAATACACACTTTGCAATGAAGGAAATAAAATGATATGTACAATGACAAGTTATAACAACAAAAAAATTTCTCAAAAATAATATCATTTCAGCAGCCAACCATTGACCGACCCTCCTAGAAAATCTTCCCTATTCATTTATTTGAGGAGAAAAGCATTTTGACCTCAATATGTAGCAATTCTATATGGGCCCTTCCATAGATTATCGGGCTTTCCGTACTTGCTTTTGTCGTCATTTCTAGCATCCCACTTTAGCACTATGTCTTCAATCTAAAACTTATCTACCTTTGCCTTCTGACCATAGATTTTCTTGATTCTCTCTTGTAGCCTGAAGGTATTCTAAAAGACCTCCTCTCTCATCTGTTGTAAATGGATCATTTGGCTTATTCTTCACTAAAAATGATCCTCCTCACTGCCAGCTTCCTGCAGAAGTTTTACAACCAGGACTACGAGAGATGTTGGGAACACCATGTCAATACCATATACTATTTCAAATAGAGACATGCCGATTGACTTCTTCTGACTTACTCCATCCACCCATAGTGCATTAATCAATTTCTTATGCTAGCTCTTTTTGTTTGTTTCCAGTAGCTTTTTTATGATGTTGACCAATGATTTGTTCGAAGATTCGGCCAATCTATTACCTTGCGGATAGTATACAGTAGAATGACCCAAGGTAATTTGATTTTTGCTACAAAAATCAATCATATTTTTAGACTCGAAAGTTGTTGCGTTATCTGTAATCAGCTTGTTAGGACAACCAAAACGTGACAAAATATTATTTTTCAGGAAACTGAATTATTACCACATTTGTGGCCTGCCAAGTGGGGATCACCTCAATCCATTTTGTAAAAAAATCTATCATTGTTAAGATCCACTTGTGCTGAGCTGAAGATGTAGGATGAATCTCTCCAATAAAATCTAGGCCCCACTGCTAAAACGAAGCACTTACTTCAATTGGCTTGAGAGGTAGAGGTTGCAATTTTCTCCTTCCCCGAAAAATCTAGCATTCATGACAGCTTGTAACAGTTTTATAAATATCAACAAAGAGGGTAGGCCAATAGTACCCTGCTTTCAAAATTTTATTAGCCGTCATCTTCCAAAATAGGTGACCTACACAGTCTCCCTTGTGAAAATCATCCATGACCTCTTTTGCTTCCTCCTCAACCAAACAATTCAACAGAATACCTCTGGGATCTTTCCAATAAAGTTCATTATTCATAATATAAAATTTAGCAGCCTTTAATTTCAGTGTTCTACTTTTATTTCTAACCATCCCTGGTGGCGGTGAAAGGTGCTGGAGCACATATAAGATATCCGAATACTGAGGAGAATGGAGAAAAATTTCAGATACCTAAATGAGTGAATTGTCTTCATCTTCTTTGGACATAACAATAATCAGGTTTATGTACAAGGCATGAAAATTAGACTCCGCCATCAGTTTTGTTAGACCCTGCCCCTTGATAAGCTTTGTTGTATTTATCTCCAAGTCATATTCTAACAAAGTTGTGATCCATTTGCCTCGCCTCCCATCCGGATCTGTTTGTACCAAAACATCTTTGACAACTGCATTAGGGACATAAGCAAGAACATGAGAGTGTAGAATATATACCCAGAAATCTTTCAAAGATTTCACCAAGGCAAGAGCTTTCTTCTCAATAATGTTATATTTTAAGGCTGCATCTCTTATTATCCTAATGAAAAAAGCAATTGGCTTTACAAGCTGGTCTCTTTTCTGCATTAGTACTGTTGCCATAGTATGCTCAGAAGCAAATGAAAATAATATGAAAACTTGGGAATAATCTGGGCTTCTAAAAATTAGAGCTGAAGAAAGATCCAATTTTACCAGGTTGAAAGACTTGATGGCTTATTTGATGCACTTTACCACACTATCTTTCTTCAACATATTTGTAATTTTCCTCAAATGTTCAGCTAGATTTGGCACAAAACGATGTAAGAAGTTCATCTTATCGTTAAATTCTTGGATCTCCTTTTTACTACGAGGAAAATCAATTTTTTGAATATATTCCACTTGAACAAGATCTATGCGGATGCCCTCCATGGATATTATGCGTCCGAGAAGCTTTCCCTCATCCATGGTAAACAAGCTCTTCTTGGGATTAAGTGATATGTCATATTTTCTACAAAACTGAAAAACAATTTTTAGATGGTAAATATGCTCCTCATCTGAATTGGAAAAGATAGTCAAATCATCAAGATACACTGCTAAAATACATCTTTTTCATTTGTAAAGGCAATGTCCATAGCCTGCTAAAATGTTGCACCAGCATTCTTTAAACTGAATGGCATCTTGGCATAGTGAAATGTCCCCCATGGAGTGGTGAATGTTGTTTTGTCCCTATCATCCTCATGGACAAAAATTTGATTGTAGCCAGAATACCCATTGAGCAGCGACATATGACATGCCCCAACTACTCTTTGGAATATGTGGTCCATTTTTGGCAACATATAATTATCTTTCAAAGACACCTTATTCAAATTTCTGAAATCAATGCATAATCTAATCTCACCTATCTTCTTCCGCACGTGCACCGAATTGGAGATCCAATCTGAAAATATTATTGGAATGATTATACCATCCTTGTACAATTGATTCACCTCTTTCTCTATTGATGGCAGCAAGTTTAGATTTATCCTTCTCAACTTCTAGAAAAATGGCTTCTGGTTTGGCTTGATTGGAATGATGTGCTGAATTATACTTTTATTGTACTCCTTCAAATTTGTATAGTCCCATGCAAATACATCAGCAAATGATGACAATAAACTAATGTATTTTGCCTTTACCTAGGGAGGTAATGCCTTTCACAACTTTACCATCTTTGGATTTTCTGCTCTTCCGATATTCACATCTTCAACTCCTTTTTCGGTCGACACTAAGCTTTGCTTCAGGGCTACATCATCTTGGTCAAATGATTCCTCTAAAGGCATAAGGCCTTTAGGGATGACATTTTCCTTCAGCTACAAAACTTCCATATGATTTACCTCTATTTCAGGTTCACCATCATCTTGCTCGCCATGTATAGAAGTGCCTTTATATTTGCCTTCATTTTGCAGAAATTCTTCAATCTCTTTGTCATCCTAAAACACCCTGCCTATATTATAGATTAATAGGTGGTGAGCTTCAGTATTGCAGCAATGATGTTAAAACTCCTGGGACTCCCTACTTTACTTTTATCAACCCGGTAGTTCGTAACAAACTTGGAAGCGATGATGTTGTATGCACAAGTACTAACTCTTACTGCAGGCTGTCACTTGATCAGCTGGCACAAGTTTGCTAGGATCTTAAGCCAACTTCTATGAGTTCTTAGAAGAAGCTTTTAATTGTGATGGAAGAAGCTAACTCAAAAGAGGCTATTCTACTTGCAGAAAGAGGATCAAAACTGAAAGGAAACACAAATCCTAACAAACCCTAGTTTTACCCACTAACCCTAATTTTGCAAGAAAAATAGATGAAACTACTAAAATGGATGCCATGGAATAATGACAAGGTAAAATGCATGTACTCAAGCTACGTCTGAAGGAAAATGTGGAAGAATCATCTTTTTGTATTTTTGAGCAATTTTATGCAGAATATTATGCTTGTGTTTTAACTATTTGTGATTGTGTAGAGGTTTGGTGGCGAAGAGAGATGGAGTTGGCTTTTGCAGATGATGAGAAAGGTGTGGAGGGGTCCTAAGAAGTCCCTAGTACCCTTCTGGATATTTCCATTGTGATCAGACTTCGAAAAATCACTCGCATGAACTTCTACAGGAAGGCTGTAGGGGATCTACAGGAAGTCTACAAGAGAAGGCTGAAAGTGATTTTTGAAGGTTTGGAGGTGGAAAAATGGCGGGAAAAAGGAAATGAAGGTTGGATGAAGGTGTTGAAGGGTCTAGGACTCTATTGATAAAGATCAAGAATGAAGGCGATGGTTGGATTGGTTCAAAGGATAAGAAAGCAATTTTGCACAAGAACATAGAAATTAGGGCAGTTTGGGAAAGTATGGCGAATGAGTGGAGGAAATCATGAGAGATCGACTAGAGCAGGTTGGATGATGGAAGAATGATAAACTGGGGGTTTTACAAGTGAGTTGCACAGTTACTTTTCAAAATTGTCCCAAGTGAGAACTAAAAAAACAAAGTTTTACCTATTTTAACCTAATTCTGACGTAAAAACTAGAAAAGTGTTGAGAAAAACTTTATGGTCAGGAAGTTATGCAAGAAATCTATGGAAACTGAACAAGGACAGATTTAAGCATGCAAATACAACTGATATCAACTTCTCCAACTCGAAATCTCACACTAGCAATTACATTGGAAAACAAAAATAGTGTTTTGGTGGCAGCAATAGTGCTTGGGTCTCAATTCATGGTCCCAAGGAGGGAGAAAGGAGATCAAGGCCTGCTTGGTAGCCCTTTTGTGGATCATTTTCTATTATTTCAACAAAATACCTAATCAACCTGAAGCAAGAACAACTATTCTAATCATCAAAAACAACCTAAGTAACAAAGCAAGATTTAACTTAAACAATAGAAATTATTTCATGAATGCAAGGAAAAAACATATAAATACACAAAGGAGGTGTTGGGCACATGGGTTGGGCCCAACCCCAAGAGCTACAACCCCCTAAGAAAGATCAGTTCTGGTTCAAGGCTGGATTCATATTCATTGATTAAAAAATAATAGTTACATCACAAAACTATCTACAAAAAGAGCTCGAAAACGAGCTAAATACAAGGTTGTACTAAAGTATGAAAATAGACTATCAAATGGCTAACCTACTAAGGCCTAAGGCCTTCTTATTTATAAAAGTGAGGACTCCCAATAGTCCTCCTAAACCTTAGGAACTTGGCTACCTAAAACTGGAGATAACAACAGTCCCACTTGAGTTGCTCGGTTGCCCCTTGGAATCATCGATGTGGTGGCCTTTGAACTTCAAGCTACTAGTGGAGAACTCGAGAAAGAGGTCATTAATGCAGGAGACACCCCTCCTATAAGTACTCAGCCCTGTTTCCTACAGTTTGGCTGCTAATATGCTCATAAATGCCTAGTCCTTGCCTAAAAATGTTCAAAAATATGCAATAAACTCTCATTAGACGTTTTGGTAAAGTGACTATCCCCATTCACTCAATTGACATAAATATATTCAAAAACATGCACAAAACTATGGAGAATGGTATATTAAATGGAAACAATAGGAAAAATGAGCCCATATAGTTACCCATTTCTAGGGTTCATCATCACCCCCCTGTTGAATGGGTTGCTCATCCTCTGAGAAACTATTCCAGTTCTTCATCCTTGATAGCTTTAACAGCTTCCCTGACATCCCAAGCTTTTGAGGTGATGTCCTCTTCCCTATCATGAAAACCTGTCTTTCTGTCCACTTCCTCCCGTTGCTTTTGTTCTTCTTCTTCCTTAACCCCTTCCAAGAGTCCTAAGAGTAGTGGAGGATTGAACTTAAGGCCAATCCAGTTGGCTTTCAGGTTTTGCATTGATTGTTTGTATAGGGTCACTCTCACCATAGCCTCCCTCATTCTAGTTGGGGAGTGATACTCCCTAATATTTAAGCTATATGAAAATGTATTCCATCTCCTCATGCAAGCATGAAGGCAATCATCACCAAATAATCTTTCCATATCATCAAAATGGGCGATAGCTTGCACTTGCCTTTCAACATAATCAGGGAGAATTTGAGGGTTTCTTGCAAGGTGTTGATGAGCATATATGAGAGCTGAGGGGTCTTCTGGTTCTGTCCTTATTAGCAGGGGCTCATTTAGTTCTTTTTCCATGATATATTGAATTTCCACTACTCTTTTTTCCTCATGGCTCATTGAATAAGCCATAGCCATGAGCTGTAGGTCTCCCAATGCTGCATTTGGATCTCAAAAATTCATATTAGGGAGTGCCATATTATGTAAGTAAAACTCTGCTAATTTGGATTTATCTTGGCTAAAATAGTAGCACACAGATGCATAAACTGACCATAATTTTGGAAAGGGATTGTGCCCCTTTGGGCCAATGTTTTAATTTGAAATTGGAGCCATTGGTCTTTAAGATATAATGCATAAGATCTAGCTGGTTGTCTACATTACAAGGCTTCCATTTCCCAGCTGGCCATGCAGACCATCTAGGCTTCTCTTTCCTACAACTACTGCTTCAGCATCAACACTTCAACTGCTGCCTGAGACTCCCTTTCCTGTTGTTGTTTTATCATCATTTCAACATCAGGCTGTGGCTCTTCCTCTTGCCGCTGTTTCTCTGCTACTTCCTTATCTGCTAGGGGACCTTCCTGTAGTTGATGTTCTTCAAAAATCTATGAGATGTCTCCCCTTTGAGTTTTCTGTTACTGTAACTACTTTTCTAGCAGTGCATTTTCCTCCTGTAGCTGGGCTCTTTTACTGCTTTCGGTGGGTCTCACCATTGCCAACTCCCTTCTTAATTCTTTCAACTGTTATTCCATGTGTCCTATATCTGCAACTCCCTTGGATTTAGCAATTTTCATCCAGGTGTGTGTTCTAACTCTTTTTTGTTCTAATTCAAAGAAAAGGGGCACAATGAATTTCTGTGGGATGATCTTCCCACCTTCTAGCAAATTGTAATATGAGCCTAAATCAGGTTGAGGGCTTGGTTTAGGTATATCTTCAGTCTTGTCTTCTTCTTGTGACTGTTCTGCTACCTCTTCTTCTAATTTTTCAATCTCCTTTAGCTTGGCTAGTGTTTCCTGTAGAGAGGTCTTAGCTTCCCGTAGAACTGTTTTGGTGTCCATTAGTCTGATTATTTCTTTCCAAGTGGACGTTTTGGGACTCCCTCTCTCATAAGTGAGAGAGATTTTGGAGGGGGGTTCCTCCTTTTTCTCGGTAGGTGCATCCTCAATTATTATAGGGTTGATGGTGGCTGGGGCTTGCCAACCTTTATCCTAGTTCTCCTTCTAGCCTTGAAATACATGGATGTTTCTTTTTTTCTTTTTCCCTTTTTTTTTGCTGGAGTGCTCAATGCAGCTAGCACAACTGCAGCTTCTTTTGTCAATGTTTGAAGGGATGTTTCTTCCTGTTGTTGTTCCCCTTCATCTTCTGCAGTATTTTCTGTGTCTGTTGTTTTTGTTTGTGTCTCTGCTATCTTTGGTAATGTCTTCTCTTTTTCTTGCTAGGTCCCTGCCTTGCCTGTGGTAGACTTCTTTTGGGCTTTCTTGGGCTTTTTCTTCTCAGCCTTTGTCTTTTTTCTCTTCTCTAATTTTGAGGTTGTCTTCTTTTCTGCCTTAGGCTTAGTATTAGTTTTGTCAGATTTCTCCTCTTCTTTTTGCTTCTCCTCTGTTTCCTATTCTTCCTCTATTTGAATGTTTTGTGTCCCCTCATGCATTTCTTCCTCAATTTCCCCTTTCTCTTCCTCCTCCTCACTGCTAGATGGGCCGATATCCTCAGTCAATGTTTTGATGTCATCTTTGCTGGACATATTCCTGAAAATTTCCCAATCTATGGGAATGGTATATGTGTGTGAGGCATCTTCTACCAATAGTTTGATGAGCCCATGGTGGGCCAGCTGGTCTGGGACCCCTGCATTTAGGTTGGTGCTACATTCTATTAAAGAATAGAGGGGGAAATATGGGAGACTAAGTTTTCTAACTGGAGGTAGGTCCATCCCATACCTCAATTCATGTAATAACTTGATGTGATAGCCATAAATTATATTGAACCTTCCTTCACAAGTGATATATTTCATTATTTGGTAGTTGACTTCACTCCATGGAGGAGGAAAGCTTGTCCTTCTGTCCCCATTTTTATCCTCTACAGGATTCTCCCCAAGTTGAAAAAATGTCTTATTGGCAACTTGTCCCAATGTTTTTTCCTCCTTCTTCCAAGGGAGCCCAAGTGGAAGACCTGTGATTTTACTAATAAAATTAGGTGTAAGTTCTAGGGTCAGACCCCTAAAACTGACTATAGCATGTGTTTTCGAATGGGATTTTAAGGACATCAAAAACATTTTAGTCACCTCATCATCATATCCATGTATTCTTTCAAAGAAAATCATCTAATTTGCCCTGGTGAAGAGGGCCACCACCTCAGGGTGCTCATGCAATTGGTTGGAGTTCAAAGGCTCCTTCCTCATAAAACCTCCTGGCATGGTCTTTAGTGGTTTCTGAAGTGCTTAGGTGAGGAGAAAAAAACAACAATTTCCAACATCAGAGACAGAGGGATAGCTGAGTTTTGTTTTTTCAGAACTGTAGGAGGAATGTCTGCATGCTACTTCTTCACAACATCAAATTGAAATATTTCCCTTGTTTCAAACTACCCTTATCCTCAATTTAATTCTCTTCTTTTGGAAATTTTTTTTTTTTGACAGAACAGACGATAAATAACATGGGGTTTTTCAGAGAGTAGACAGATATGCAAATTCGGTTCTTTTCACACAAGCTAGTTTCTATGGTTACATGTGCTTTCTTTACAGTAGAATGTGAGAAATAAGAAGACAAACTTTGAATAAAGAAAAGAAAATAGAGAACTATGTAGAACTCAGGGAAAATATGCAGGCATAATTTTAAGCTTCGCTCTCCTTTCTTTCAATCCAATGTTGTATTTTTAATCCACCATCTTATACAAATAAGTCATATGCAGAGAGGTTTCTCGAGCCTACCTTGTTTCAAGCTTGAATTTTGAGAAAAATCCTAATTTTTCTGCTGCAGAGTTGCTCTCTATTTTCCCTGTAGAAATCTTCCTTTAGAAAGTGTTCCTACTCCTGTAGAATGCAATAGTGCTCCTGTAGAGCCCGATAGGTGGGCGGGTTTTGAAAAAAACTAGCAGAAACTATTGGTTCATTGCTCTGAAGGTTGTAGACAAGCACTGCAGTCGAGAGCTTCGTCACATGTAAATGAACCAAAAGGGTGGTGGAGGCTTAGAGCACACTGTACTTAACTGTTGGCGTAATCCACGGTGAGGAGATGAGGTGGTTGGGTGGGTACGTTATCACCATCCGGACCGTAGGTCCTACACCAATGTCATTATGGTTCCTCGTGCCGCTTGACCACCATCACCTCCCTTACTCCCATTATCTACTGCCATCACTATCGATTTCAAATGTCTTATTCCCGAGTTGACATGCCACATGTGCTGACTACGTATCTGATTAGCAGTTTAAATTTGGACGTGGCTCAACTAAATTCTACAAAGGTGTGTGAATTGAACGAGGGTGGCCAGTTAGCTGACCATAGATTCCATTCAATTGACCATTCCCACAGTTCATGCAATTTTGAAATATTATTCATGCAGTCGAGGAATAGTTTAGGCACTTACCTGCTCAGTTGTTGTTGTGTTATGCATTTTTTGGACTTTGGCACTTCATTTCCTCGTTGTTGTTGCTACTTTCACTCTGGATGCTCGGCCTTGGGCTTTTGTGGATGATCTCCCATTCAAACATTGCTCCTTGCATGTTTCATACATCCTACTACGCTGACCCTGTCTCTGGAGTATGTTTTCCAAAGGGATCAGCTGCTACAGGAATCCTATAGGATTCCTTGTAGGTGCTTCTCCTTCTAAAATTCAAGCTAATATTTGAGTAGGGCTAAAATTGCTAAAGAAGGTCTCAACTGAAAAGAAATCACAACTGGAAGGTATCAGGTAGGAATGAGTAAAAATGTTGCTGCCTTTGATTTTCTCTCTCTCTCTCTTTTCTTTTTTTTGTTTGCAGAATGAAAGAAACTAAATTTCTATATGTGGTTGTTTAGGGACACAGAATAAAATGAGTGAAAATGTAGGTGTACAGGGATGGAATGGTGAAATAAGAAGATGGATGGTGGCAGGGAGGTTCACAGACTTCATAGACAACTTTCCAACCCTTGGGTCCTTCTCTGAGATTGATTTTAGCCTTTCTGTAGTTTCTACAGGATCCTCCTGTAGAATACACAAATTTTCTTGTAGGATGCGAAATTTTAGAACAAATGAGACCAAAAATTTGGAAAGGATAACGGTGATGGGATGATGGATTGTGGAGGGAGCAAGCAGCCTGGCCATGTCTTTTTCCTCTGGTGTGACCCTCCTGCAACCTGCAACCTGCAATTTATTCAAAAGAAGTTAGGTTTTTCTTCTTCTTCTTTTTCTTTTTTTCTTTGTTTTTTGAGACGGTTGGGGCACCTCTAGGAGGTTTTCACCCTCACTACCCACCCTGGGTGCCTCTAAGAGGTTTTCACCCAGGGATCTTTTATTCCATTTTCTTTTTATTTCTTTTTTTTTTTTCTATTTTTTCCTTCTTCTTTTTTTGGTTTTTCTCAGGGCATGGGTGGAGTGGAGATAGGGACCTACTCCACTACCAACACTGATTTACCCAGAGTCTCAATGAAATCCTGCTTGGAAAGGGGCTTCTTGTAAATCTTCAATTGATGCCCATTGACAAGCATGGGGATGGCTTCTTCATCAATGGTCTGGATAAGGATTGAACCATTGTCATTGCATTTTTCTACTGTATATGGTCCCAACCATCTTGTCCTCAGCTTTCCCTTGAAATCTTTGTATCTTGAATCATATAGTAGTGCCCAATCTCCCGACTGAAATTGTTTCTCGTGGAGGTTGTTAGGTTCCTATACCAATAGGTTTCGTCTTTCATGATTGACAGTGGAAGGGCTAAATATGTTCATCATTGCAGGCTGCAAAGGTTCCATATTTCGTGTACATACTAGGAAAATTAAAAAATAAAAAGAGGGTATGCCTTAAAAGAATAATCAAAAGGCAAGAAAATCAATTGATCAAAAGAATAGTGAAAATGAACCCCCAAACTGAAGACCAGGAAAGTGGCCATTTAAAATGCCACTACTATCTTTTGGCAGTGTCACAATCTGCAAATACTGCTGCTAATCATACTTGATGGATGGCCCAACAGTCTAACATGGACCATGCCATGTTTAAATTGCTTGTTGCAGAATAGAGAATGATTCCTATCCAAACAGCTCAAGCTTGGCAGATGACTAGATAGGTAGAGAAATGAAGGAGCCCAACTGCTTAATCTGGGTCCTTGGAAGAAATAAGGGTAGATTTAGATATGAGGGCAGTCAAAAGAAAAAGAGAACAATCAGGGTCTGCTAATTCAAGTGCACCCAATTCAAGTGAAGAAAAAATGTTAGGATTGCTACGTTGGGTAAGTAGTATAAGGTTGCAGAAGTGAAGGGGCCATCACTAGTTGGCTTATCAAGAGAAGGACTCATCCCATTCAGGGTATTGGCACTATGGCAGAGGTTTGATGACATAACAATGGAAGCATGTCTAATTTCTCCCTTTTCCCCAAACATCATTTATTAACATTCCCCAAGGACCTTGGGATCTGCCCAAGTGTCCTGTTTCACTTCATTCCATGACAAAGTACCAGGTCAAACTATGAAGTTCCTTTAAGGAAAAGAAGCCACATTTCTTGTGTAAAAATTTTTACTCTCAATTCCACTCATCTTCTATTCCTAAGTTTTACCTCTTAAAGCTTAGCATTTGCCCCTACATTTCACCCCACAATGTCATATTAACAACTAATGTATTATTTAGCTCCCTAAGCATTCCCCTTCCCTAATTCTACAAAGATCCATATGAAAATCCAAAAAAATCTATGAAAGTACCCTCCCCCTAGCAATATAGCTATACAGTCATGTCTTGGGGAATACTAATCCATCAGGGGCTAATATTAACCCTCCACCACCCTAAACTATGGGTTTTAATAAAAAACATTGGTTAAAACTTAAAAATCCATAGTCCCCGCCCTCATAAACCCCTCTTACCCCTTCTGCGCTAATGTTTTGGTTTATAATGTTTTTTAAATAAAACATATGAATGAGCGCATATAACTAACCTTAGCCTAACCCTAAGTCTAAACCCCCCGCTCGCGATTTTATTTAACTCATTATTTTAATCAGGCGGGTCCCCGTAACCTTAAACCGCTGTCACATCATATTTCTCGCCAGCAGTCCGATCGTGGGCGATGCGATCCAAGGGTGGGCTGTCAATATCGCATGGGAGTAGGCAGAGGTTTAGCGTCCTGGGGATTGGCAGTTTCACCGTCGTACCCCCACCATGCGTCAATCGCCCAGGTTGTTCGGAGCCCCCCTGCCTCTTACCGCTTACCACTCAAGGGTGCTCCGGGGAAACCACAAACCGCTTGCCCCCCCCCGGTGACATCATACCCATGTCAGCACCCTCGTCTGCCGCCGCTGCTCCACGTCGTCCATCCGCGTCCATGCCCCGCCACCCTGTCACCGCCACGTGGTCACCCACGTCAGCCGCCATGTCACCCTGCCGTACCTAGGACCCACCGATGATGTCATGCTGACGTCATCGCCGAAAAGTGCCAAAAGCGCCAAAAGTCCCAAATTTTCATAAAATGTCACGAAAAGACCGTTTTGTGTCATTTTCATTGGTCGTTTGGGAACATTGTGCATGAAAAATACGTCATTTTGCTGCCTAAATCGAGAATTTACTCACCCAAGCTGCTGCCGCCCTCAAATTCGACTCAAATTGCTCGCCATTGTTCCAGCTTGACACCTTCGGCACTGTAAAAACCAGGTATTTGCCACACTCGACCTATTTCACCCCTATTTGTGCCATTTTTCTCCTAATTTCCTGTAAAAAATCTCTGCAAAGCTCCTCACAGTTGAATTACCTGCTAAAAACTACCTAAAAACTTGGTAAATTCCCTACACCACAAAGCTCTGCAAACCCGTGCCCTTCTGTGAAATTCACCATTAAGAAGTGATTTTAAAAGCCGAGCTACCGGCTAAAGTTCATATAGCTGCACACTGATCCCTTTTATCAGAATTCCCTCTGCAAAATCCTAGCTACTTAGCTCAAAACACTGTGGTTTTTCCACAGAGTGCCCCACAGTTCATCAACCCTGTGAAAATTCTTTTTAAACTCTCAAAACTACTCACTCCCAAACACAAATTCAGTGTGCAGTCTTCAGCCTTCTCACTAATCCTAAGCTCAAGTACTAATCCAGTAAGGTTTAAACATGGCCACTCCATCAGCTCTAGATGTTGCTCCTATTAATCCACCCAACAAGGAGCTTGAAGCAATGCCTCTAGTGGACAGTGATTTCCTCATTGCAGATTTTCTGGTAGAGAGGAACCACTTGCGGACCTTCTGCCAGCTGAGGAATAGTCACTTGGACAACAGTGACATGTATGGCATCTCGAAGTCAAATCTGCCTATCTATTTCTTGCCTTTTGTGAATATCTTTCCTGAAGTCATTCACCTTTGTGCTGAGAATTATGACCAAAAACTCAGAGCTGTTAAGTCTCCATCTGGGAGCATACTCTTTTACATTACTCCTGATTCCATTAATCAGATGCTCAACTTCAAGCAAACCCAACTTCTCTACCCCTTTGCCATAAATTACCTGCTGGATGAAGGCTCCAAGCTCTTTAGCATTGAGATTGCTGCAGTTGCCAAAACTTTCATGAGAGCAGACTGCCAACCTACTGGGCCACCTCCTTTCCCATATGCAAATTTCAATGAGGTAGGCAAGTTGCTTATGGACATGATATCCTCTGTGCTGGGTTTCTCCACAAATGAACATGTTGATGAAACTGTGTTGGTCCTATTATCTGCATATAGCCTTGGGAAGCCCCCTGCTATAAAATACAACTATGCCAAGTTTATTGCCAACAAGATACATGACGAACTACTAATGTTGAACAGGGAAGCAATATTTAAATATTCATTATACATCTATCACCTGTTCATGTACTATCAGACAGATTGCTTCCAGTGCCCTATCAAGAAGCTGGATTCACAGGGTAAGAGGAGGTCTGTCATCTTTTGGTCTTAAGTTTTTCATCAAGTCTGGAACTCTCCCTATTCCTACTGTGAATTCATTGACCATTTTTTCTATCCAGTCACATGCCTCTTGAAAAGAACTCCTCCAGCCAGATTGTCAAATGATATGCATAAAATCTTACATCTGTCCAAGAATTACAAGATAGGTGACTGGTATTTATATCAAAATCACACAGTCATCAGGATATATGGTTGTGAGCTTTGTCCTTACAGGCTCCCAAGATATGTGCCTATGAGATTTTTTGCCTTGGAATACTATAGGCAACTCATCAATTCCGATCTTACACACTTTCATACTGCTAATAAGAAAGCCAATCTCAAATTCAGAGACCATCTAGGCCCCTTCATCATGAACAAGAAAGATGGTTGGCAAGAAGCTGATCAAATACTGGGGCAACAACTTAAACTTAAAAGGAGTTTCGGTGGGTCCCTTATGACCCTGAAGGCTTTATCAGTGCTAGAAGAGTCAAGTATAGGCTGTTAGCCTATAAACATTGTCCATATCCACAAATTGAACACTTTTCCAACCAAGATGAATGGGTGCCTGGTACATTAGTAGAGGAATTTACTCACGAAGAGACAATGGAGCAAACTGTGAAAGATTTAGAGAAAACTCTTGACTTGGATTCTTTTCAGCAGGTCACATTCAAGCTACCAGTCCAAGTCGGAGAAGGCACATCCACTTCTGCAGCTACACATGCCACCCAACAGGCATCTACAACAACAACAACCACAACAAAAGGGAAAGAAGTGATGGATGCACAACAAGAGACAGAGGCAGGGCAGCCCAGCACTTCAAAAGATCAAAGTCAAGGGAAAGCCCCTCCATAGCAAACTGAAACATTGCAAATTCCAGTTTTGCAAACTCCTCTCAATGAGGAGAGAGGCAGAAAATGAGATAGAGAGGAGCCCACACCTCCAAGTGGGTCAACACAGCAACCAGAGGTGAAGAGGCCAAGAATTGACCCTCACACCGAAGAAGAACACATCAGTGAAGAAAGGGAAGAAACCCAAAGCAGAGAAAGAGAATCCAACCAGCAGACTGCCACTAGTTCATTCCAGCAGGAACAAGTTATGCAGCAAAGTACAGAGGTGTCCTCTTCCAGGCAGCAGGGCAAGCAACCAGCTGGAATCAAAGGAACCTTTATGGAAATTAAGGCCCAAAATGAACTCTTGAGAGTTCAACTGTATGATCAATTCTTAAAGGAAACACCCTCCAAGCAACAAAGATTAATGGCAACATATGATATAAAGGAGGACAAGATGATTTTTACTCATCTTAAGCCTAAGGTTCCAAAGCCCAGATCATCTGCAGACTACACAAAAACAAGTCTAGAGGTCCTCTCCAAGCACATACATCCCATGGATCAAATTGAACTGCACAAGAAAACAGGGGAAATGGTGTATGCCACACTTGCAGACAGGGCCATGCTGGCCCATCAGTTAAAAGAGTCACTGAAGAATACAAACACATAGCAAGATTTGGAAAGGATGTCTTCCACTGTGAAGGACAATAGAATAAAAACTTTGGAAGACATAATCATTGATCTAGGACATGATCCTAAAGATTCAAAGGGTATTAAGGCCCTAATGAAGAAAAAGGAGGATGACATTGCTGCACTGAGAAAGCAGGCAAAGCTGCCTCCAACCATTCACCCTCAAACAGCAGAACTTACACAGGAAAAGCAAGTTGATGAGACCATGGATCTGCTTCTAAAGATGAATCAGAGAATATTACAGATGGAAGTAGAATTGGAAAAGGCATTGCAGGACAAGTAAGGGGAGTCAACCTCCCAACCCCCTCAAACTTCTACAACTCTTGGCCCTGCTCCTCCTACACAAGCAGCAACAACCCCTCCTGCCATTCCAGCACCTACCACAGCCACATCAGCAACAGAAGCCATAGAAGCAACAATAACAGCAACAAAATCAAGCATGAGCATGGAGGACTTAATGGAAGCTATCAAGGAACTTGAGGTTCAGGTGACAGAAATTAATGAAGCCAAAGAGAGACTGGCCAAGCTAGAGGCCAGCTATGATAAGTCCAAAATGACAGTGGCAGAGAAGCAAAGAGAGATAAAGGTCTTAGAAACCAAAGTGAAAGCCTTGGAAAAAGAATTGCTTCTGGGCAAAACTCTGGCTGAAATCAAGAAGATCATATGGGCCAAAATTGGCCAATCAATCCATGACCAATGGAGGTCAATACAGGCAATACATGAGAAAATTGAACTAATAGGTATAGCTCATGTTGAAATGCAGAAGGCCAGGACAGCACTGGGAATCATGCCTGAGCAGGCCAATAAAATGATACATTTCCTGAATACTCACACTAAGGAGGAATTGGCAGCACTAGATATAAATAGTAAAACTGACACTATCCTAACAGCCAAAAAAGTGTTGACCTTAAAAAATTTCACACAAACTTTAGAAAGGAAATGTCAAGATATGAAGGCAGAAATAGATGATTTCAGGGCAAAGATAACAGCATTGCAAGATAGAGGATTGCCTAGCCTAGTGACTGGTACTAGAAAACTGTTGTCATATGATCAATACATCATAAGGATCAACAACTATGTTGAAAATCATATTACAGCATCCACCAGCTCCACGGAAGAAGCAGGGCCTCCCTCCGGGCAGTCTCTGTATGACAAATTAGAGAATTTATTTTTTATTGAGCATGAGATTAATCATCTGTTTGAAGTGCCTCCAGATTTCTACAGATATACTGAAGTAGATGAAACACTCATAAAAATAAGGAGACATCAGCTACCTCCAACTAATTGGTGCCAGGAAATGCTGGAAGTACTGCCTAGGTGATCCGAGTATATTATTCCTTTTTGTCAAAATTCAGATCTTAGTCACAGTACGGGTCAGCAGAGAATCAAGCACACAGATATCACAGGAAGCATCCATGCAGTGACTCATCAACGCACTCAGACAACAGGCTCGATAAACGCAGATTTAAAGACATAGCTACAGCCAACTTGGTTGATCCAAAAAGTCAAAATTTGTTCGACAGAAAGACAACTGCCATATCAACTTTAATTGCTATAGTTATTTCTTTCATTTACTTTAAGAGAGTTGGTGGTGTAATTTATTACACAATAACTCACTGTCTAGATATTTTGTATCCTATTTTTGTATATATATCCCATCATATAACGTATTGAGGGTTGGTTGTAGTGAAACTTTCTCAGAAGAGCTGCATTGTATATCTCAGACTTTTTGCTAATACAAATTGCTGGTGGAGTTCCTGGTTCCTATACCGTCTGAAGGTGGAAATGAAGGACTGTGTTATGTTGCAGAATTCCTGTGTCATTTAATGGAACAATAAGTTATTTTGAACCATGTTATTGTCTTTCTATGTATGCAAAAATTTACATATGTTTCATGATCATAGTAAATAGGGAAAAAGAATAGCTTAGGATTTGTTCGAATACACCCTATGCTCAATCCTTGTTTCTAAATATGTTTTCTTCTGGATTACCCATGGATATGAATTCTTAATTGCTCATGTTTAAACTAATTCTCTCACTGTGAATATCGTTTAGGAATTCTTAACTGCTCTTAAACAATACTTTCGTTTTTCCCTTGTTAGCATAGTGGAAGATTCTTAATTTCCTTTCACTCACTAATGCCATAAATTCATTACCTGATCTTAAAAATTGTTCCACAACTGCCTATCTGGCTTTGTAGCAATACTCTTTCTTCAAAAACATACTTCATCAGTACACAGTCATGAAATCCATTGCCCAATGGCCCAAACTGTTCTGTAACTTATACCTCAGCTCTGTTTGAATTCACCAACCAACCAAATTCAAAACAAAATCGGTACACCATAACTAGCCTAAAATCACCCACCAACAAAGCTAAATTATAAAGAGAGAGCCATCTCTGTTTGCAGGTAGGCTAGGACCTGTAACTAAAAGACTGGTTATTGGTTACCTTGGTCGTATTCCCTTTAGGAAGCAGGGAACAACCTGAGTGATAACATCATTGGCGACTCCGCTGGGGAATATTTCAAATTGCCACTTGAAAGGAAACAAGCTTCCTCTTTTTTTAGATAAGTCTTCTGGGAAGTACCTCTAAAAACTGTGACTATAATTTTCTCATAAAACATTAAGAAAATAAACTCAGAAGCTAGCTCCAAAGAAGAAAACTCGTTACACTAGGTCAAACCATGACCCTAATCCCCCAGCTATCTTTGAAAACCCTAATTTAATTCCCAAGATCTTGAAGAAGCAAGAGCAGCAAGGAGAGCTCTCAGATTCAGGTGCTGAACTAGTTCAGTAGAGCTATATTCCTACCCTTGCCAAAGTATCATTTTATCCTCACATAACCCCCACTTATCCTAGTTCTTCATCCACTTCCCAAACTAGCTTCCCCACTCCTCCATCCACAACACACCTTACTCTTGTTATCCCTGTTGTTCCAACTATTCCACTCCTTCTTTCTATCCCTTTTATCTCTGCAAATATGGCTAACAGGTATGCCCCTTTACACCTGCCTACGAATCCAGGGGCTATGCCCCAAGATTATCAAAGCAAGATCACTTACTTTGATGGTACTGGTTCTTATACAGCCCAAAAACACACCAACAGAATGCAGGACTATTTTGAGAACTATGAAATAGATGATGAAGATGTAAGAATGAAAATTTTTGTACAAAGTTTAACAGGGGATGTAAGGACCTGGTTTAGGTCCTTGGCAGCACAGTCTATACTCAATCTTGATGCTTTATGCCTAAGCTTCTTAAATAGATGGGAAAATAAGAAAGACCCTTTACACATACTAACAGAGTATGATAATTTAAAAAGGGGTCCACAAGAAACAGTTCAAGATTACTGTGGTAGGTTCAACAATGTATACAACGCCATTCCTCAGAACCTGAGACCTCCACCTAATCTGGCCTTGATCTAATTCCCTTATGGTTTTGATTTAGATATGGCATATCAATTAAGAGAAAGAGCACCTCCAAGTCTGGCAGACATGCAAAATATAGCTGTCAATGTGGAGGCAAACCTGATTGCTAAGAGAACCAGAGCTAAAAATGAGAGAAGAACAACATTTAAAGAGGAACCCTCAACTTTTGAGCAAAAGCTAGATGCAATCATGAAAGGTATGGAGAGGTTGGGAGATAGAGTTGAGACCATTGAGAGAAATTCCTCTTGGGAAGGGCAAATAAGCAACACTACTAGGAATCCCAATTTTAGGAAAAACCAAAACCTAAATGCTGGGAGGACTGGGCCTGATCAGAATATCAGACCTCGATTTCAAGAAAACTATGCAGAGGCCTCAACCTCTAGCGAACAAGTAGAAGATCCCCACATCAATCTAATGGGTGTGGACAGTGAAAAACAAGTATTCTTAACACAAGATGATCAACAAGCCCAAGAATACAAACAATTTCAAACAAAATCTGGTGAGTCATTTGATTTCAGAGAAGGGTATGACACAGCAGTCTATGAAGTACACAAACAATATAAGTTAAGAAGTAGAACCATAGATGTGCCTGAAACTACCAAACCAACACACACCAAACTGCCCAAAAAATCCAGTGATAAATCTGTTTTAACAGAGTCCTCAGATAAAAAACTCCAAAGGGAAGTCACAGTGGAAGATGTATCTGATATACAGCCTCTAGTAAATCCCTCATCTACACCATCTCTTCCAACAAAACTCTTGGGAAGACCTCTAGAAAACAAACACAATTCAAGTATACCCCAAAACAGTGTACTTGACCATGACAAGGTCACCCAAAACTCAGCAGAGAAGAAAAAACTTGCTGCTCACAATATAAAAGTTCAAATGGAAAATCCTTTCAATTTAGAAACAGAAATTGGCAAACTGAAAATAGCCATTCCTCTTTTTGAACTAGCCAAACATGAGGTCTTCAGACAACAAATCAATAAATCATTGCAAGTACCAGAGAATAGGGTTGCAGTTAATATTCTGGATGATCCGCCAGAGTTGATTTTTGGCTCAGAAGTCAATGGCAAATTAGTGGATGGGGGTATCCCTCCATTTTATGTGAGCCTAAACATTCATGACAAAGTGCTACATAATGCCATGTTTGACTCGGGGGCCTCTCATAACCTAATGCCCAAATCAGTAATGGAAAAGCTTTATCTAGACATCACCAGACCCTATAAAGACTTGTTTTCATTTGATTTCAGCCAGGTAAGATGTCTAGGCCTGATCAAAGACCTTTGTGTATCCCTAGTCCAATATCCAGCTAAAACAATTTTAATGGATGTGGTAGTAGCTGACATTCCACCCAAATATGGTATGCTTTTATCAAGATCATGGGGTGCCAAACTCCAAGGATCTCTGTAACTAGACATGTCATATGCCACAATTTCAGTCTTTGGCCAACCAAAGAGATTATACCGAGAAACACTAATGAAATATGTGGTCAGCAGTCAGGAGAAGCCCCAAAACTTCCCAATCTACTCCATTCATTTAGACATGGACTCATTCATATTGTACAATGATGATATGTGTCCCAAAACTGAGGTCAAGCTCCTAAAAACAACAGAAACCAGGCACATGAATGAACAGTCCACTGCTCAAGATCAAAAGATCGCTGATGTGATCAACCCAACACAGTCTTTTAATATATCACAAGAATCACCAAAGCTAGACCAGCCCACTAAACAAATCTCTAAATCCATTGAAAGAAACATTGATCAAGAGATCTTGTGGTATTTAGAATTTGATGGGTCAGTAAACAAACTAGGAGTAGGGGCAGGGGTTTGGATACACAATACTAAAAATGACCATGCTCTAGGTCATGCATACAGACTTAACTTCAAATGTACAAACAACATGGCCGAATATGAAGCCCTTTTGCTAGGTCTCGAACTGATTAGGAGTCTTGGTGTGACCAAAGTTTCCATTTTGGGTGATTCAGATCTAATTATACAACAGATAAAGGGAAATTTCTTCACAAATGATCCCAGGCTAAGGTCTTATAGGATAGCAGTGACAGACTTGCTTAACAGCTTCTTGGAATATCAGCTCACCAAAATACCTAGAAACCACAATTTACATGCTCATAGTTTGGCAACTTTTGCAAGCACCTATAAACTTCCTTTTGGGCCTAACCACCAGTTCACTGCTAAGATTAAACATAGGCCTTTTGTCCCAGACAATGTAGATAATTGGCAAGTATTTGAGAATGATACTCAAATAAATAATTTTTTGACCATGAAAGAAGAATTCTCAAACTTAAACATAGACACAAGCATTAGGGATGATCAAGACCAAATTGATGAACTTAAGACAAGTATATCAGCTGAAACAACAAATCTGATGTTACATCCTACAACCTTTGACTCTGCCAATTTACAGAAGCTAAAACTAGCAGATCTTGATGAAATTATTGAAGAAGAATCTGAAGTAATTCAACTAAAGGATAACTTTCTGCCCACAAGTCTTACTCCTTTAGAAGACATTTTTTATTCAAACGACATCCCTAAGAAACCAAAGATGCAACCCATAAATGCAGAAATTGAGGAGTGTAATATTGGGACCATTGAAAATCCCAAAATGATAAAGCTTTCTAGAACCTTACCTCCTGATAAGAAATCAGAATATATTGAGTTGTTCAAAGAGTTTCAAGATGTGTTTTCCTGGAGTTATGAGGACCTCAAATCCTATGATACTTTGGTTATTCAACACACAATACCCCTGAAAGACCTTTCCAAGCCCTTGACATCAATGAACTGGATAACAAACAGGAGATGGCGACTCATCAATATCATCAAAAAGGTCTTGGAGGAGAACAAAAAGAATTGGCATAAGAAATTGGTAAATGCACTGTGGGCAGATAGATTGACCACCAAAATATCTATTTGTACTAGTCCATATGAATTGGTATATGGCCTAGAAGCTGTGTTGCCATCATCTCTTGGGGTCCCTATGATCAAATTGCTGCAGGAAATACAAGCTGAACCCAATGACATCCAAAGGAGGATCAATCAAACAATTCACTTGCAGCAAACAAGGGAAGAAGTGTATCATAGAACCCAGGTTCTACAAGAGACGCTGAAAAAGATGTTTGAAAAAAGAACAAAAGCTGAAGACTTTTTCATAGGAAACAAAGTATTGAAATGGGACTCTAGGAGGGAAGACAAAGGGAAACATGGCAAATTTGACTTTCTTTGGAAAGGACCATTTGAATTCAAGCTGTGCAAGGCAATAACACCTTTTTTCTAAAGAGTCTGGATGGTTCAAATAATGAGGAAGGCCCAGTGAATGGGAGAATGCTCAAGCACTATTATGATCCATGAGCATAGCACAATCACATATTGTACATAAATATGTGTATTTTCAGCATTTTTATTTTTACAGCAGATAGATAAAGGAACAAGTACAACAAATTTTGAAGAGAGATCAGCAAACTATATCAAAGGTGACATATATGATTGAAAAATTCCACAAGCGAATTTGAGGAAGGCCTACAGAACAGAGAACCAATGATAATAGTGATACAGGCCAGCAAGACACAAAGTGGTAATTCTAGTACAAATGAGGTCAAAGGACACTACATACAAGCTCATAGGATTCAGATCAAAGGTGTCAATACTAAAGAGGATTCACTGCAGTAAGGATAGAAAAATAAGGCCATCTGACCTGCTGTTCTTGGCTTTCCTCTAGGAAAATCCATCCCCAAGTGGAGCCACTGTTAGGTTCCTATACCAATAGGTTTCATCTTTCGTGATTGACAGTGGAAGGGCTAAATATGTTCATCATTGCAGGCTGCAAAGGTTCCATATTTTGTGTACATACTAGGAAAATTAAAAAATAAAAAGAGGGTATGGCTTAAAAGAATAATCAAAAGGCAAGAAAATCAATTGGTCAAAAGAATAGTGAAAATGAACCCCCAAACTGAAGACCGGGAAAGTGGCCAGTTAAAATGCCACTACTATCTTTTGGCAGTGTCATAGTCTGCAAATACTGCTGCTAATTATACTTGATGGATGGCCCAATAGTCTAATATGGACCATGCCATGTTTAAATTGCTTGTTGCAGAATAGAGAATGATTCCTATCCAAACAGCTCAAGCTTGGCAGATGACTAGCTAGGTAGAGAAATGAAGGAGCCCAACTGCTTAATCTGGGTCCTTGGAAGAAATAAGGGTAGATTTAGATAGGAGGGCCGTCAAAGGAAAAAGAGAAAAATCACGGTCTACTAATTCAAGTGCACCCAATTCAAATGAATAAAAAATGTTAGGATTGCTAGGTTGGGTAAGTAGTGCAAGGTTGCAGAAGTGAGGAGGCCATCACCATTTGGCTTATAAAGAGAAGGACTCACCCCATTCAGGGTATTGGCACCATGGCAGAGGTTTGATGACATAACAATGGAAGCATGTCTAATTTCCCCCTTTTCCCCAAACATCATTTATTAACATTCCCCAAGGACCTTGGGATCTACCCAAGTGTCCTGTTTCACTTCATTCCATGACAAAGTACCAGGTCAAACTATGAAGTTCCTTTAAGGAAAAGAAGCCACATTTCTTGTGTAAAAATCTTTACTCTCAATTCCACTCATCTTCTATTCCTAAGTTTTACCTCTTAAAGCTTAGCATTTGCCCCTACATATTCACCCCACAATGTCATATTAACAACTAATGTATTATTTAGCTCCCTAAGCATTCCCCTTCCCTAATTCTACAAAGATCCATATGAAAATCCCAAAAAATCTATGAAAGTACCGTCCCCCTAGCAATATAGCTATACAGTCATGTCTTGGGGAATATTAATCCATCAAGGGCTAATATTAACCCTCCACCACCCTAAACTATGGGTTTTAATAAAAAACTTTGGTTAAAAATTAAAAATCCATAGTCCCTGCCCTAATAAACCCCTCTTACCTCTTATGTGCTAAAGTTTTGGTTTATAATGCTTTTTAAATAAAACATATGAACAGGCGCATATAACTAACCTTAGCCTAACCCTAAATCTAAACCCCCCGCTCGTGATTTTATTTAACTCATTATTTTAATCAGGCGGGTCCTTGTAACCTTAAACCGTTGTCACATCATATTTCCCGCCAGCCGTCCGATCGTGGGCGATGTGATCCAAGTGTGGGAAGTCAATATCGCATGGGAGTAGGCGGAGGTTTAGCATCTGGGGGATTGGCAGTTTCATCGCCATACCCCCGCCACACGTCAATCTCCCAGGTTGTTCGGAG